>CAVNYN010282346.1:0-50561 GCA_963692815.1 Nyctanthes arbor-tristis | reverse complement strand
TTCTTGACAAGTGTGCGGCGCCACATCGCGCCACTTGTCATGAGGTGATTTGCGCCACTTATCATGATATGATTGGTGCCACTTGTCACGATGTGATTGGCGGAACTCAAAAGTTATTAAAATTAGCTAAATCCTAACTATTATATATAGGAAGTTAAGAATTTCATTTTTCCTCTCAAACCATTCGCCATTCTCTCTCTCGAACTCCAAAATTCGTCCAAAATTTTCATGGGAAGGAGAAAACCGATAAAAACCCGCCAAGATACCTATTTGTCATTTGAAAAGAGTCCCTTACCATATATGGAAGGATTATAGCTTGAAAGATAGCTTTAATTGGGGAATATCAAGGCTCTAAGGATACTTCTTCACGTGGATTATTCGAAGAATATTTGAGGTGGGTAACCTAATACTTTGATTCCTTTTCTACATGCATAAAGTTTTGATAAGATAAGTGTGTATTTGATTGATGGTTTTAATGAGACAAACATGGATTTGAATGCATTATTATTGAAAGAAAGATTTGTTTATTGCATTTGTATCGCTAGTTAATGCTCTACCCATTTTGATTTGCTTTGTGATAGTATGGCCTTGCTGTGTGGTCTTGGCCATTCTGATTTGTTTCCTACACTATGACCTATTCAATGATCCCGGAATAGGGAAGATTAGTGTGGTGTTTGCTTTGAATTGGAATCTCGGTATGGGTCTACCGGGGTTCGTTGTGGATCCACTTAATTGAATTGAATCTGGCGCGCACCACGGGAAGTAGTGTAACTAGCGATAGGGCCCTTTTGTGCATTGAAAAGCTTTGTACATGCAGATGATTTTATTGGAAATGAGTTTCCTAAACGAAAGGTGAATCAAAGGATTGTGTTATTCACTGAGTACGTCGTACTCACTCCCCACTTATTGCAATTTTTGTAGATATTGGAGTCATAACAATTGAAAGGCAGGGAAAGCTGAGAGTTGGATCGTGCTCGCAAATGGGAGTAGAGTTGTGCATGTGGTGTAAACCTGTCATTGAAACTACCACGAATTTAATACTTTTATACCCACCCCTATAGTATTTATGTTTTTACATCTTATAACATATAAGAAAATAGTGAGTTATAATCTTTATATTGATTTGAGCTCTACTTCTCACTGTAAAAGTTTTCTAATGATTTGGCCCACCTTGGTAATCAATGAAATATGTTTATTAATACAACTTCTTGTATTTATATATTTTATTGAAAAACCTAGTTGTAATGTTTCTTTACAAGGTTGACGATTTGTTAACTTATGAAATTATCTTTATCTATTAAACTCAGTAAGATAAGATAAATTGGATTGTTTCACATGTCCCGTCCCCGTTATTTGAATAAAAACTTCCGCTACAGAATTTGTAAATTTCCCTAAGATAATCGGAAATATTGTAAAGTTAATGGGGGCGTGACAGCATACCCAGAAGTTTTTTCCATAGAGATTTATAAATGCAGATCTCTATTTAAGAAGTTTAATGCTAAAATTAAACCACTGCTACCGCTTTAGCGTGCCATGTCATTGAATGTGGATCAATCTGGGAAAAAAAAAGTAAGTGGAAACATTGTAGTACCACTGAATGTAGAAAATTAAACAACATAGAGAAAATTAAATAATCACTTAGATCTAAAGATGAAAATAAATTAGTACCACAATAGTTTGAATCTCTCACGAGATACTGAAATGTCAGGACTCAACCTAAGTTGTATAAGTCAGAGCAAAGGCTTGACAGAGAAACAACTAAGCTTATGAAATAATACCAAGATATAATCATGTGCAAGCAAAAGACTTACAAATTTTTAGAGTCGGCATACCGCTATGTCGTCATTCAAATAGTTGATCACCTGTACTGATGTTTCAAAAGTCACACAATAAGATAAATTCATATTTATGTTCATATCTTTAGCTTTATAAACAAATTTTAAATTTTTAAGTTTAGTAGAAGGAAATCAACATGTGAAGAAAGACATTTTGTAATATTTGGCTCCCATCAAAACAATATAAAAGCATCAAAAGCATACTTTATGGTAATACCATTATATTGTATGAACGGAGACAAGGAAGGCATTGATGAGAGCGGTGGCGTGTGGCTGTGGTGATGGGTGGCACGCTGCATTCAAGAAGCAATACAAAAATGAAAAATTCATAAACAAAACTTCTAACACAAAAAAAATTAAAAAAATTGAAAAAATTCATTGTGGCAATGCCTTCAATCAAAGGTCTCATTACAAAAACAGAGAATTCACCGACCATAATTAAATCATTGTGGCAAAGCCTTTAAAAAATGGTCTCTGGTTACGTACCCAAAATTTCGTAAGACTGGAATTGATGGGAAATTTCATGTTCATATCATACTGTTCATCGATGTGAATTGATGGGAAATTTCACTGAAGCATCTCACAAGATAGAGGCCTTCGACTGGGTAACTCAATTAGCGGTGGCATGGATACTTCATGAAACAAAATCTGGCATTTTGAAGTGCTGAAAGGGAAGAAATTCGAAGTGCTGAATACTGGAATATACGATTGCAGATCTTGTCTTTTATTCCTTGGATAGGGAAAAATTATAGTAACTTAAATATGGAAAATCGATTACAATTTAGATAAGAAAAAACCAATTGGAAATCAATTGGGAAAATCGATCGTGGAAAAATAGAAGAGTTGCTAGTGTCGTATCATTCAATGACACAAATCACAAATAAAAATGGAAAGATATGGATTGGAAGATATCAATCATCGAGCAAGAAGCATAAATTGAAAGATATTGAATCAACCATGTAACGAGATTTCAAGGATGGGATTGAAGGAATTCAGTTTGGAAAAAGATTTTCAAGAGGGGCTCCAAATAGAAGCTCATGATAATAGTTGCTGAAAGATAAGATTAATGGAAAGATAAAGGGGAAAAGGTAAATCCAGAAAGTTAAGGTAAGCTTTAGTCACCGCAAGAGTGTAGTAGTATACAGACACCGTGTAAAAAATTTTCTTGTTAAGAGTTTTGTATATTATTCGGTGTCTAAAGGCCCATGCTTTATTTCTCTTTCTCCCATGATTTGGCACCTATCTGCTTTCTCTCAAGTTTGATTTTTCTATTTGGGGTATTTTCTACATTTTATTAGAGTGTGTATTTCCACTATATATGAGTTTGTATTGTTGATTTTCTTGTCTCTATATTTTAGTAGGATAAATATCTATGCACATTTGTGTTGTTATGGTGCAGATTTGTAATTATACTTTTAAAAAAAAAAAGGCATAGTGAAAATGACAGAAGGAGTAGACGAAACTTGACATGACATCTATTTTCTTTCTTTCTTTTCATTTCCCTTTAAAAAAAAAAAAAGAGGTTTTCAAAGGATTATTAAGGATTTTTTCTAAAATGGAGGTAGCTATGGAAGAGAACGGCTTCCCCCTAGTTCCGCCCCTGATGTCAGGTTTAATATTGACACATACACATTTAGGAGATAAATTTTAATTATTAGAGTCATCAAACGCTAGAAGTTGGTTTGGCAAACAATCCTACCACAATGATGCAACATTCCACCACGTATATCCTTATAACACGAATAAAATAGAAGTAAATAATTTCTCTCTTTCTTTTTTTTTTTTTTTTAATTTTTAACAGCAAATAATTTTCAACCTATTGAGCACTTCCCTTTCCACTCCAATACATCATCCATTGATACCATAGCAACGGACGGTATTAGAAAAAAAAATTGTCAACCTTGAGTGCTTCTAATATATAGTTCCTTTATCAATGAAAATCTATTTGAGAGGGCCCAATTTATAGATTTAAAGG
Source organism: Nyctanthes arbor-tristis (assembly GCA_963692815.1). Taxonomy (NCBI): domain Eukaryota; kingdom Viridiplantae; phylum Streptophyta; class Magnoliopsida; order Lamiales; family Oleaceae; genus Nyctanthes; species Nyctanthes arbor-tristis. Next base: position 46,751 of record CAVNYN010282346.1, on the reverse strand, counting down.
TAGCATGCAAAGTTCATACCAGGAAAAGCACTTCTAGTATAGGGGGAAAAAGCCAGGAGGATCTACAATTCATTCATGTATTCAATTATTTCATATATTAAACCAATCTATATGCATAAAGTTGAATATTGCATATTGTATTAAAAGTTCAATTCATGTATTCAATTGCCTTTGACGTGATTTTCTATTTAGCTTATATATTGACCATTGGAATTTAATTTGTATGAGCCTTTTTTATTTAAACTGTTACATTTGACATGATTTTTTTATTGTTCCAAATTGCATGTATTCCATTTTCTCCTAGTGTACTTTTTTCCCTCGTCCTTCATATTTTTCAGATTTTCCATTTCATATTTAGCAATATGTGCATATATATATATATATTATAAGTTTAACAATTAAAAAAAGGACACATGACGGAAATGTAATTGGATTGGTTTGTGAGAATTTTTTTCCCATTTCCACGCCCAAGATGGGTTAATGCAGGTCTGATAGTAAAGACTGGATAACACAAAAACATATTAAAAAATAATAATAAAATCTCATTCATAAAATGTTTCAGTGATTGGATGACAACATAGTTTCCTATTTCACTTATCAAAACAAGCCGCTCTCTATCAGCACGAATTTTGATCTAAAGACACACAGTGTCTCCCTTATATGTAACACTTTCTAATCCACCAGTTTTATAGACCCACATATAAAGTAGTATCTATGTGAATACTGGTATAAGAGAATATGCCACATATATCAAGTGTCTCCAAATCATTCCATCTACCAGTACTGCAGATAACACTCCACAAGTTACATGATCAAAGATCCAATATAGAATCATTGACTCTTCTGCAATCTCTATAGGGGAAGACCATGAGTTCAACCAACATTACGAAGAACTCTTCAGTTCCGACATATCGATTAATCAAGATCCAGTTGTATGGCAAAAAGCAAGAAAAAGATACCGTATAGAACAGATGTGAGATAATTTGAAATTGGCTTTTTGTCCATAAGCAATAACACTGAAGTCAACGGATGAATGTACAATAACATGAACTGAGTAAGTTTCTATTCACCTACTGCCTAACTAGGAATTCACTTGTCATTCAACGAACTGATCCATCCCGTGCTCTCCTCGACCTTGCTCGTGTTATTCGTCCAGGTTCTCGCATGACTGCCTCTTGTGGAGGAGGTTCAGTGGTTTCAATTGCTGTGGGAGGAGGTACCTGATGCGTCACTTGCTCTTCAGTAGAGTTCAAAGTTTTAGCAGTCTCCACAAGGGCTTGTGCCGGTGTTGTTTTCTGTGCATTCATTCCTGCAGGAGGGGTAGCTGGTACTGAACCTTCTGAAGGCCTGGACACCTCAGCCTCGTCTTCTTGGTGCTGACTCAAAGATGCACTAGATGTGGGAGATGGGGGTTCATCCTGTGCTTGCATTTCTGCATTTTGCGGGGCTGCAGGTTGGCGGACTCGAGCATCTTCCTTTTGTGGCTGCAGTATAAGATTTAGCAATTTTTCAATGCAAAACTGGTGTTGGAAGCAATAAAAGAAGAGGGAAAGTCGAGCAATACAAGAAGAGGGCAAAGTCAAGTTTACATGGTTACATCACTCGAACTAATTTTAAAGGACACATCCCCAAAAAAAAAAAAAAAAAGAAGAAATAAAAAGAAAATGGAAGAAAAGAAATCCAACCATTACAGATGTTAAGAAAAAACTTCACAGAGAGGAGACATACAGAAAACAGTATAATTGTAATCCAAGTCGTTCACACGACAAAGCTAGATTATGTGACAATAGGAGACTAGAGTATAGACAGAAGTTTCATCCAAAATTCATATTGCAGAACTTATCGGGACATACCATTATCTCTTTCTAAAATTCACTTAACCAAAAAGACCAAAATACCCAGTTCTCAAGCATTTTTGAAACACACAAGTCAGCCAACAATAGAGCAGAGCCAAATGCAGAAATAAGAAAAATAAGCTTCAAACAAAAATACTTGATGCATACTTGAGCACGACGAGGAGGAGTTGACTGTGATGCAATATATTGCAAAACGTCAAAAATTCTAGTCTGACCATAACTTGAAGCCTTTTGCCAGTACAAGATTAACATGTCCCCAGCTCTTGTTCTCAGTTCTAACAAATTACGGTCAATCTCTGTCTCGTGCTTTGCAACATATGGTCTAAAGAACGAGTCATATACATAAGTTGTTCCCTGAATAAATGAAGTAAAGAAGAATAACATATCACAACGGATGAGAACTGGACAATACAAAAAAACACTCCATACGAATTATAATTACAGACCTTGGTTTTAGGAAACCACAAGTATAGAAAGAAGGCCAATTTAGCTTCACTGTACATTGGAACCCTTCACAGACAATTAAAACAAAAGCATTTTCCAAATATATCAAGCACAAATAGAACTTAAAAGATATTCAAGTTATTTTCTTCAAAATATTTACCATGAAATAAACATGTCTCCAATCCTTTCACAAACAGTCAACCCTGCAACTAAGATCCTGAAAAATTATCAATAAAATTACCACTGAAACTAGCATAGAGAGCTTTTCAGAGGTGAACTTCAAATATGTAAATTACCAATATTGACACCAAAAAACCAGTTGCTCAATGTCAGGCTTATTCATTTCAACAGTTTTATAGCACTCGTATGCGGGATAAGCATAACCAAAAACCAACCTGCAAAATGTATATAGAATATGAAACTCATGCAATGACAATGAATAGGACCTCAAAACTTTACTAAGAACCAGAGACTGGAGATGGTACATACACAAGTCCTCTGGTGATAAAAGACCCGATCATCTTGACACCCTATTACCAACATATAAACAGAAAATGACAAGTATAATATTGAGTTCGAGAATTACATCAAACATTAAGATTGTAATAATGAAATTGGGATTCAATTAGTCAAAGGCCTAATTATTGGGATTGAATTGCATTCCAAAATCTAAGAGCTTCGATACAACCCATAAATCAAAAATCAAATGAAACTTAAGGATTTACATTTTTTTTTATACTACTGTTTTTCTTTTTATTATTTATATATTTTTCAATTCATCTCTTTCCCAGATCTTAATTGCGAAAAAATGAGGACTAATGTATTAATTCTACAAAGAGTGGATGTTAGGATGAATATATTAGCTCGCTTGCTGCTTTGAGTAGATTATATTCCAAGCAAAGACTCTAACCCTTTGCTTTGTTTAATTCCCTGGATTGCATCTATCAAGAGGATGATTATATTAACTTAAAAAAATAACATCGTCAAATATAATGTGGCATCAGCTGCAAAAGGAGGGAAATGAGGAAAAGAAACTGCACTATTAAACCGCTGAAGCTGCAAACCAATGCAATCGAACGATCACAGCAACATTGTTCACCAAAATTGATAAGAACGACCAAAAAAATTCTCCCGGAACAGTAAAAACAAAAACAATAATAAATATATCAGTACATTTGTCTGTAGAAAATCTCGACATAAATATCTCCTGAAGTATCTATCTATACACAAACAAACCAAAAAAGCAAAGCATATAATCAATTTATCGGTATTGAAAACTAATTATAACCGATAAAACAATGGATGCAAATGTAAAAATATAGAAAACAAACGTTAGTAGCTCGCGGTGAATAGAAAGTGTTCAGAGAACACGTGATCAACGACGAAGTTCTTGAGAATATCGTGAATGTTTCTTGGCGAGTTGGGGAGGAGGTGGCGCCACCGTGGAACGACGGCGGACCGTTGCTATGTCGGCGGAGAAGACTGAGAAAAAGGAGAACGGATTGAGTATTGTCGCTTTGAATTTCTATCCGCATTTATTATTTGCTTTCGGCTAAACGGGAAAGGGGATACTATCATGTGAACCGGTTGTAAGTATTCCATATGATCAAGGCCGTAAGATTGGATGGATTAGTATGGACGGCGGATACTGAGGTTACGGTGTAAAGTAAAGCCTTATCCGTTATCCACGTGTGTTGCCACAGAGGGGTCGGGAATTAATGCTTTCACGAATTTGTCCCCATGGTATAACACTTGATAGATAAATTTGAAGTTAAATTTTGACAATAAAATAAAAATAAGTTTATGAATTTTTTTTTTAAACCAGCGGCTAATTTTCTGATGAGACCAACTTCGTAATTATCTCATTTTGCTACATTATCAAACAGAACAAACCGTTTGGCTTTAAAAAAAAAAAAAAAACAAAGATTTGTATTGTGTTATAAAGTTATATATAGTTTATTGTATGGTTACATGATGTCTTATTCAATTGTTTAGCTTTAAAAGATACGTGCATTCTTATTGTAATCATGTTATTATTATATTGTACTGCTATGGTCTATATATAAAATTTGTAATAATAATAATAATATATTAGTAGCTCAACTTGATATGCACATAGCAATTTTGTGAATGTATGTGCACAACCAGTTGTATTTTTAATGGATTAAATTAAATTTAAAGACTTTAAGATCGGCACAAAATTGTTTACAATTATGTCAATAACAAAATCATAACAAACATGTAATAATAAGTTTATCCTACCTATTAACAATATAATTCAAGGGAAAATGTTATTATTTGATAAAGAAGAGGTAGTTAGCTAAGCTTGTACCACTATTTTTACTTGATATATGTTGCTCGCTTACACCTCGTCTCCCCACCCCAGTTGGCGCATCTCTTTGAGCGTGGAGAAGCATTGGGAACTCCAATTTCTTTTTTCAGAGCCTCCTAACGTAAAAGCAAGTAGCTCAAAAAAAACAAATCTTAGAGGAGAGAGCCTTGCTCTCCTCTCAATATATCTAATTTATAATATATACTTAGCCTACACTATTTGACATTCTATTGAAATAAGATCACATTCGAAGCACATAATTATAACCAGTTAGTAGATGAAATAGAAAACATAAAAAAAAAAAATTCTTGACATGAATTTTAATTTGAGTCACAAACATAGCTAATTTCATATTTTATGAGTAGAAAACTAATTATGTTTTAAGCTAAACCAAACATACCAATATGTAGACAAAATCTTAATCCACGTCATGTGTTGTCACAGTAAAAAAAAAAGTTCAAATAAGACTCTTATATAACATTATATACATTTAAAAGGCTATATATCATTACATACATTTAAAAGGCTATATATTATCATTCTAGTATTTAAGGATATTGTTGATAGCTCCAAAGAAATGACTAGGGATGGCTTAAGCAGCCATATTCTCGTTCTAAATTATATAAAATGTTAAACAAATGGTATTTTTGGCACTTACTTTGTGGTTTTTTTTTTCAATTAAATATATGGACTCTTATAAATAGTATTAAGAAGCAAATTTTCGTATGATATAGAGTTGCATGGTAAATTACTTTCTTTTTTCTTGCATTTGTATGTGATTCACACAACTTCAAAAATAGTGGAAGGAAAATTTGTTTTTGCGTATAAAGCAAGCTATTCAACAAGAAGAAAAGTATTAATTAGGCATCAAATCGATATGAATAACTAATAAAAGAGCTAAGTATATTATTTAACCTACAAAAAAGCAACAAAACTAAAGAATCTCCCTTTGTGTTTCTATATGGATTAACAGTAGAATTTACACTTTAGTATAAGAATTCTCTTTGCTCTATCTTATTGTTTGTTGCAAAGGCTGCACACAAAGCTTTATAGCTCCACACTTTTTTGCTTTAGATATACTCTTTACTTACAAGGCATTAGTTTATTTTGTGCCTTTTGGATTATGGTTAATTTGGGGTTTATGTGAGTTTAGATAAAATTATTAATTAATTAACTATAACACTTTCTAAGTGAGAATCTTTATGGATTTTCATGATAGACTTTTTGTGGGGGTACAAATGTTATATTATTAAGTGGTTGAGCTTTTCTAATTCTTATTTCTTCAATAATTTGAAAATGTTTGAACTTCAGGTAACAACTACCTCGACTTTGGACCAATATATTATATAAGATAAAAGTGATAAACAATAAAATGGAATCTATTAGGGGAGACATTATTTTCTCCTTGCAACATTTATTAACTACATTTCATGATCTGAGCGATAAGTAAAATGTGCTTACACATCTGAACTTAATCATTGCATCACCTTATATATAATAATTAAGTCTGATAAAGGGCAATCATCCTTGTATTTCTACTCTACTACTGTGTATTTAAGTCGTGAAATGTTGTGAAACCCAATCCAAAAAAATGAGCTAATATGTCATTATATAACAATTCACCCATTACCAAATTGCATAACATGGTGTGGGAAGGTTCTCTACTTTTCCTTGAGCCTTGGATTCTAAGTTTTGCAAAGAGTGCATAATAAAGAGAAAGTCTCCATGGACATTATGCCTTGGGGTGGTCACTCCTTCACATGCCTTAAAAATGATGATGGTTGTGGTAGGTTGTTGGCTTGTCACTTTCATGCCTTCTTCACTCTTTACCTACTTAATCCAACGGATATGTCACCTATTGGAACATTATGATTTCTATATTAGTGCTCAACTAATATGTAGTTGTAATTTTATCTCTTCCATGCTAATCTAGTACGTCCTTTCCATAAATTTAAAGTTTTTGTCAATAAGCTATGCAAACACAAGGTGAAATTGTCATTGCCCCAATTGCTTAAAGTAAGCAAGCAATTGAACTCAGACGTTGGTTGCTTGACTAAGTAAAGCTTGTCAGGGTTCAAGATTAAAAACACTATACATTCAATCGCTTTAAAGACTCTTATTGATTAACTCATAATAAAAGTAAGCAATTGAGCTTGTGCCATTATAGCTTGACTAGCTAAAGGTTTGTCATCATGTTGCATTCAACTGTTTTAAAGATGATCAAGTCCAACACATTTTGTCAAAAAAAAAAAAAAAAGGTCCATCACATTTTATACATAATTAGTCATCATCATTCATTAACATTTATGTTGGTAATTATTATATAAACATAATCAAGAATGATTATAAGCATAAATAATTAGACAATAAAGAAATAAAATTAGATCGAAGTGCTCATATCCAAAATGGACAAACATGTTGAGAACACACGAAATGCTTAGCCCTAATATGATTTGTAAGAATATGGGAGTTGGCTCGACCCTATTTGGCTCGTCAAGAAGCAAGTCGAGTGATCAGTGGCTTTACAAATTTTTTGACATCACAAGCTGGTCATACTGGTTCTATTCTACGTAGAACAATGACCAAAACCCTCTTGCCAAAATGATCATTTTCCCTTTAGAAAAATGGGCCTTGAGGGGCCATCTCTTTTCGAATATTGGACTATGTTTTATACATGGGCCTTAAAAATGGGCCCATCGTATTTAACATGATCAATGCCATTCGTTTTCGGCTGCCTTTGTCCCTTGTTTTCTCTTAAGTTGTGTTCCAGAGAGCGCAAGATGTGCCAAAAAAAATAAATAAAAATCGAGATCAAATAAGTACAGGCGCGTTTAAACACTCAAATATGTGATAAAGCATAAAACAATCCAGGGAGTCCAATCTTCTTGTATTATACAAGAGAACAAAAAATTTGCTACTTAGTTAACAGAACCCTGGTCCAAAATAAGAGGACCAAGAATTTCAAGAACAAATAACAGTATACTTGCATTTTGCCCCTGGTCAAGATTGAATGCAACCCCACAAAATCCCATTTTCTACCATTGATTCATCAACCTGCAAACTCCACTAAGGAGTGATTCTGCAGTTGGGAATCAATCTCTTGCAAATTCTAAGCTTCTCAAGAAACAATTAACCAGAATACAGACTGAAGGAAGAGGAAATGTGGGCTGCTTCTTCAATTTCTCGCCTTCATTCTCAGTTCCTCTACTGCCCTTTGAAGCTTTCTTCTCCTTCTTCCGCTGTTTCCTATAAATCCCTTAAAACCCAAAAGTCGCCAGCTTCTTATCCTTGTGTTAGAGCTATTGATCTTGACCAAAACACGGTAATTTCTTTCTTTCTTCGTAATTACCTGCTTTTTAGTTAATTTCTTACTTTATCGGTGTTTAAGTTGAGTAACTGTGTTTACTTATGATGCAATTCAAGTTATCCCCTTCATTTAACTTAATTATTGGATTAATCTTCTGAAGTTCTTCTTGTTCTGAGTTTATTAGATGTGCTTGTAATAGTAAATAAAATCCAACTTATTCCCTTTAATTAGGTTCTTCGGTTCTGTGAATTTTCTGGGATTCTCAATGTTCTGATTTGGTCAAATGTACATTTTAGTGGCGCAGTCCAGCTTAATCCCTTAAGTCCTTTTGCTGTTAAATTTCTGAGCGTGTATGTTCTAATTTGATGAAAATGTTTCTGCTTATATTTCAATCCAGCTTATATTTCATTAAGTTCATTAGCCGTTAGCTTCCTGAGGTTCTTGGTGTTTCTAATCTGATAAAATGCATTAACTCATATTGGAACCTTGCTTATTCCCTTAATAAGTTCTTCCTTTTCTGTTAAATTATGAGTTTTTTTTCCCCTTTATGTTTTACTGCTGATAATTGAATTCAAATTATTCCCTTCATTTAATAGCACTGATGAATGTTAATTAGCAGCTTCTGGCAGTGACGGTTGGGGTAGTCAGCGTTGCAGTTGGGATTGGAATTCCTGTTTTCTATGAAAACCAAATTGACAGTGCTGTGAGTTCTCTTTTCCTTATTCAAGTTTTTTTTTTTTTCATTTTATATACTTTTATTTTATGGAAACAGATTTTTAGATTTATATGGTGGCGTGTTGAGAATGGTATTATTTATTGCAAAATATTGAATTGTTTAAACTAATTTGTGTATTATTGCTGATGTTTCAGGCCAAAAGAGAGAATACTCAGCCATGCTTCCCCTGTAATGGCAGTGGCGCTCGTTAGTCCTTCACTTCCTGCCATTGTTTTACTTTTGATGCACGAAAACAAAAACTTCAAAAAGCCTAGAATTTCAGTATAAAAAATGTTACCCTTGAGCATTGTGTATTGTCAAATGTTACATTATCACTAAATTAGATTTAGACTTACCTAACGTAGTAACATATTATGGATCCTATCTGGTGTCAATGCCCTTCAAATTTGGACCCAAGATGCAAATTATGTTACATTTTGTGCCCACTCCTCGACATTTAAGAAAATCACAGTTAACTCCTGAGCGCCTTACTTCCCTTTAAGCATTAAAAGTTTTCAATTTAAGATTGCATAGAGCATGTTTCCATTTTGTTTTTAATAAGGCAAATAAATATCTTTGTAATGTATAATTCTTTTATTGAATAAAGTTGAATATATATTTAAGTTACTTTTTAGATTGCAAGGTAAAGCTTGGTTTAAGAATAAGTAACTTGTTCTCTTGAAAGAAAAAGTAACACATCCAAACATGTTTTGATAACAAAGTAACTTCTTTTCTTAACATTAGTAAAACAAGCTCATTCACGTCAGTGATTGGTGTCAGTTTCTGGTGTGAAGAAAAGTTTTTATTAAGCTAATATCTTTTTGAAGCCCTCAGTGCTAGTTGTTCATGCATTTTACTTGTTATGCACACTCTTTTCTATCACTGAATTTCCTAGTGTCAAGACTAGTTTTGTAAATAATGTTTTATATTTGGCCCTGAAGGCCCATTGGAGTAACTAGTAATCCATGAGACGAATTCCTTCCACTAATTCCTCAGTTAATTGAGTATCCTTGTGCAAGAAAACTACGGTTGATATTACTCCACCTCGGAAAGAGAAAGGAAAGTTGTAAACAATACTAATATTAATTCATAGAAAGATACATAAAGGCATAGTCTGCAGAGGATGTGATACTATTCTCTTCTAACTATTTTTTTATTTGAAGTTTCCTTCTACTCTTTTGCAGACTTTCAAAACCGTATTTGTATGTATTAATTCTCCAATGCGGTATTTGCTGTTCTTCAATATCAAGTAGAAAAAATTCTCTTGCTAGCATAGCAAGGTTTAAAAAACTTTGCTCTCTCTCTCTCTCTCTCTCTGGAACCTTGGAAGTTGGACCAGATTTCCGTTCGCAAATATCTTTTCGTTGGTATTCAAGTGTTAAATTCTACCCTTTTTCTTATTTTCGTAAGTCCAGATGATTAAAAAAATGCCTCTTAATGCTTATTTCATCTCCTGCTTAGCAGTGATTGATAAACTTCCTCCTCATCAATTTCTACTTTCTAGCCATTTGTGTCCAGGATGACTTCTCAAGTTACTGTCCAGATAAGTAACAAATTTTAAACGTATGTTTTAAAGAAGATGAAAATTTGAAAACATAGAATTTACTTATAATAATATTTTAAGCTGGGGAAAACACAATTTAATCAGTAAATCAGGGTTTGGATTCATGAAGCTTTGTCAGCTGCTTTCTTGATTTCATTGTTAGATCCAACTGTGACAGCATGAGATTTAGGAACCAGCTGAATTGGTAATGCTCCTGAATGGTAGTCGAGTTCCTCTTTTAGATGCATTTTGCCGTTGGGATCTGCCCCCAAAGTTACATAGCAATTTTTTGCAGAGAGATGCAGATTTTGCATGGGAACAGGTAGCGTGGTGGTCGAGCTTGGTGGGGAAGAGAAAGAAGTCTCTCGATGCATAAACTGTGATGGAGTTGGTTCTTCGACATGCACGACATGCCAAGGCAGTGGCATACAACCTCGATACCTTGACCGCAGGTACCTACATGCATGTTGATTTCATAGACATCTTCAGCATTGATATCTGGTCATTCATCATAGTAGTAAGTTATTTCTCTTCCATCATACATATCATGCCTGGTAATCGAAATTTTAGATATTTTTTTATCTTTGTTGATTCTGATGAACAGAGAATTCAAGGATGATGACTGAGAGATCGACCATACATGGCCATGAATAGCAAAGTTTATTTAACTTTGTAAGATTTCAATTCATGTTGTACATGGACTTATCTTGTTTTTTTCTATACCCGGATGTCATAGAAATCTTCATGCTGAGTTCAGTTTCATTGTCGTACACCTTTTCCGTGGGGTTTGTTTTTCATTTTTCCCCTCCATCAAACGTAATGTACATGACATTTCTTGAAGGCTTTATGCTTCCATTTCACCTTACCTTTATGTCAAACAGCCACACGTCTTTACAAGCAACATATAATATGAAGGCCATTCACCACAGTTAGGGATGGACGTTGGATCTCTAAATTTGAACGGCTAAAAAGCCGTAACTGAATCATACATTTCAATTTGGACGATGGAACCATCTATTAAGTCATTAGAACCATGATATAACGAACAAATCTGTCTAGAACAAATCCAATTTATTAGACACTTGACTTCCAGTTATTATTAGACATTTCACTTACAATTAATGAGCGATTGAAGAAAATAAAACATTAGTAAGTAGCAACCGGCAGCGTTCTAAACCTAAGAGTTAAAAAGGAAAAGAAAATAGCACGCATGAATCTAAAAAAGGCAAATGAATTTTACAACCCTCACAAGTCACCTCTAATGCTACTAGTGTGCGCGGAAAGATGTAACTCCACTGATAACATGCCGTATAACTGTAACTTGACTCAAAATAATCTGATCAATGTAACTCCTGTGCCGGTGATACAGATTAACTAAAACTGAACTCAACTCTGCAGAAAAAGAAACAGTATGAATCAAAAGCTCACCCGGAGAATCAACTGGAAGAGGCAAACTGAGGATTGCTTCCCGTCCTATATGATTCCGATCAGTAGTACACATCAAAAACAATAAAATTTGAAAATAATGAAAAGCCCGCTGCCCAAACTCTTCCTATCTGACTAACTTGATTTGGGCTATTTGGCTTTGGTACAATACTGCCATCATCTAATAAAACAGAAGCTAAAAGCTACAATTTGGAAACATTTGACATAATAAAGACCTAAACAGCTTATGGACCAAATCATACAACATTATCATTACACTACCACCAGAAAGGTCAAGGCAAGACGTATCAGCTCTATCTGCGACGGTCTGACGGTGGTGATCTTCGATTTCCTCCCCGACCTAAAGCAGCGAATTGGTTGCCTGACGGATGGCCATATCCTCTACCAACACTAGGGTTAACTCCAGGGACCCAGACAACACCCATGGGGTTATAACTCCCACCTGCATAAGGCTGGTGGGTCCCTAAATTGCTGTATCCACCCGGTTGGTAAGCATAGGGACCTGGAAGAATTGGAACTTGAACCATATTCGGAGGGGGATGTGATGGGTAAACAGGTCCACTACTTTGTTGCATACCCAGATGACTGTATCCGTGTCGGGGATAATCATCCCGGCCCTGAGCGCCAGATCTTCCATTCCACTCATTCCGAGGATTATTATATCTATTCTGAGCATTATTATGTGAAGGAGAAGTATACTGTTGTCTATACGGCACGGAGGCTGATGACTTGTGATGATCTCCAGCATTCTCGGCTGAATATCCAGAAGTACCTTGCATCATTACTTGTTCTTCACGAGAGTGGGAATTTTGATTATATAACTGATTTCGCCGCCCATACCCACTGTTATGAGACAGCTGTGGGGCATACATTTGATCAGAATGACCATTCCTATCTGGCTTTAACTGTAAACTATTAGCGACAAGTCGACGTGCAGCCTCCCCAAGATGCCGGCCAGAAATTGCCCCATTGGTGTTATGATTATTATACCTGCAAAGACAACTCCATGTTAATCAAACCTTCCAAACAATATGGAAGCCCAGCACAGAAATCAGGTCTTTGATCTAAACATTGAATATTAATTTAACTCACCTTCCATTTTCCATTGGCCTCCGCCCAGAGTCCTCGTGCCAAAGTAAGGCTCTGGTTTTAGATCACCTACTGTAACAGTCTGTATATAGAACAATTGTAAGGTAAAGATCGACAATTTAGATACATCAGGAAAGAAAAATGGGTATAAATGTTCCAAGGAATCACATGCTATAGCAGATCAAGCTCTTACACTAAACACCTTTGTTCTTTGGAGCTCTTTCAGAAAAATCAATTCTTTTAGAACTCAATCCTAACCATACATTTTACTTTTAGCCTACAACATTTGAACCACACCTCCAAAAAAAAACTTTTTACCCAAAAAATCTCTAAAGAACATGCACTAACTTTCTCAGTCCAAAATTTTTTTAAAAAAAAGGGAAGAAAGAAAGAAAAAGTGAAACCAACAATAAGCAGTTGGAAAGAAATCAAGGTAAAAATGTTGTAGCCCATTTCACATAATATAGGGCAAACACCACGTTACAAGTCAATGGTACTTGGTAGCACCCTGTCAGTGTGCGAGATCTACTGGACAAACACTATATCAAACTCTACTGGACAAACACTATATTTTCTAGCAAGGTTATCACCCACAAAGGACCATAAAGTGTTGAACTGAAAACTCTACTAGAATTTCAGTTCTCAAGGCAACAGATAATTGCTAATCTCTCTCTAACTTTCCAAAGCAGATTCGCCTGAAAAATCTAATTCAATTTTCAAAAAGCCCTGAAGAACAAGCCCTAAGACATTTAGAGAAGGCAACTTATCACCAGGATGAACATGAGCAAAACATCTCATTCGAATAACACATCTTAGGGCATGTTTGGTGCACCAGATTAGACGAAATCTTGTTAGAGGATGAACATTGAGGAATTTTGAGAATGGGGGCTCAATTCTATTAATTTATATAGGTGTTATGCTTGGAGCCCAAGAAAGTCATATACACGTCAATCTATGAAGCTTATAGAATAAGCTTAGTTTCCTACACAACTAGCTTCATACATATGGAACACTGTCACAGAACTGGTTTCATATCGATGAATCTTCTCATTCTCAATACTAAGAGCATCTTCAATGCAAATGTGTGGTCTTGGAGTGGCATGGAGGAGAGATGTACACACATAAAATATACAAAATTCAATTTTCTCTCTTCTTTCTTACCTTTTTCTCTCTTTATTTTCCATATTTTCTTCACAATGTCCTTGACACTTTCTACAGCTAGACATTGTCAAAGACATTGTGCAGAAATAATGGAAAATAAAGAGAGAAAATGGTAAGAAAGAAGAGAGAGAATTAAATTGGTAAGAAAGAAGAGAGAATTAAATTTTGTACATTTTATCTCTCTCTCTCTTTTCTCCACGTCACCTCAAGACTACACATTTGCATTGGAGATGTTCTGAGGAAATCAATAAGATGCACATTAACTTTCACATATCCTTCCATTCCACTCTACTCTACTTTTTTAAGTAATTGCAGTTTACTCTTGCACAACTAAAAAATGGAGCAAGGGGGTTAATTGAAGGCACTCTACTACAGTTACAACTTTCATTCAAGAAAGCAGTTAGTTGCCTGATACAAAAATTTGGTCAGTTAAATGTTAAGTCAAAAAGAGGCGCACCAAACTTCCCAAATAAAACATATACGAGCAAAATAATGTCAGGAACACTACAAGTTGTTCAAATTGTAAGGGAACTTTATACTAGTCACCAAGCTACATTTTATTTCAAAACAGTCGCTGGATTTTGCTTCATATATTGGTCTGGTGACCAAGTAAAAGCCACTAGTTTTTAATGGAATATATGTAAAGTGAAAGATAACAATTTGACATAATGTCAAGACTCAAAAATGTCTTCTCATTCAGACATCAGGTTGGGAAAACTGTTAAAACTTTCAATGACTGGACCAACTGAAAGAGCAGGCAAACCTCAGTGATAGCTTTGGGGCAAATTTACGGTTGGTTATTAACAAAAATTTAGTTATAAGCAGAGAGGCTAATAGAGTTTTCTATATTAGCTTAAACATCATCATCATTTACAATAGCGATATTATTCTATAGGAAAATCAAGTTAATGAACCATCTCAAGTTACCTTCTTGGGGAAGATGACACCTGGAGGTGGTCGAGCAATATGCTTATGAGCACCTGGAAGCCTATATATCGCACATCTGACAATGTAATCAACAGCGAAGGGTAAAATTAGCAAAAGAAGAGCAATGTCACATCTGTGATGGTTTCAATTGATTATTGATCCAACGGAAGGTTTTCTTAAAAATGTGGACAAGCTTACATGACTTGGTTGTCCATAATGTCTTCCATCCCTTCTACAGGAGATCTGAAAATTGGAGGGCAAGGATCCCCAGCACAAAGGGAGATATAACCGTTCATCCCACCACTGCACATAACCAAAAGTAAATCAGAAAACAGCATATAGCTTCAACTTACCATTGATTCCGAAATCCGCTTCAAAAGCTATTAGTGACAACTATAACAGAGAATTAGTTCAAAATTTTGAGTCACGTGACCACGTGTAGGTAGTGCATGCAGACAAGGAAATCCACACGCAAAAAATAAATAAATAAATTCCACTTACTGCCCTCCAAGTAGAACAGAACAGATCTTGTGAGTTGGATACATAATCGCCTCAACAACTCACATATGAGTTGATATCCCATCTAATAATTCACTAATCTAAACAGAAAAGTCCATGTAGCATATACAAACAACATAACTTTTTTCACTTGTCACTTTCCAAAATGTTTAGAATCTCTTACGCATATACTTTATCCTCAGCTTGTTTTCATCATGTTTCCTATTTTATAAAACCATTTTAAACATCAAATTTGGGTAAAGTGCTGCACGCGTGAACGTGCAGTTAACTTCCATGCTATAATAATTGAGTAGGGCATGTTATAGAAGACTGCATTGGAAATCCTGGAAAAAGTATGAGTTCAAAGGCAACCAATATCTGAACAGAGTTAGTCTGAAGTTCAACTATTTGCCCACATGGACAGACTGGAAAAACACTATTATAATGAGAAAAAATGACAGTAGTTTCATTTAAAGTAAGCCATTTCACAAAGTTTTCCCCTACGCCCAAAAATTTTAAGATTCAATATGCTTAGATAACTATCAGCTTGTCTGAAAAGGCATTGCTACATTTCCTTAAGGATAGTTAAGAAAATTCTCCACTATATCGCTCTATCCAAATAAAAGTATATGTTGCCTTATTAAATTTTTAGCATTTAATTACTTTTGATACGGACAATTCCAAACCAAGAGGCAAACTTCAGATGATATAAATGTCAAAACACCAATCTGACAGCGTAGATCATATAAGTTGAAGAGCTTAAAATCACACAACACAAACCTTGCTCCTGGATCCAGCTGCTCCTTAATCAGAGCTCGTTCTTTCTCTGTCAGCTGCTTACAGCGATCATCAAGAGAAAATATATATGGAGATAGAATGTGAGACGATGAGATAAAAAGCATGTCAAACATCACACTGTTTCTTCGTGCTTCTTCTTCCTGAAAAATAATTATAAAAAATAAATAAATGGCAAAATAACCTAGAATTTAAGATTAAGACAGCAGCAAAACTCTGTACCGTGAGTGTATGCTCAATCTTAGCGACCTCAGCAAGCAGGCGTTCTTCATCGATGAAAGGCAATTTCGCAATTCCCTAGAAGTCAAATTATTGTAAAGTATAAACAAACATAACACAAGATTCATAAAATCATTTTTCAAGCAAACTCAACTCTACCTGCCAAGAGAACCGTTTACCATTCATGTCCACTTCAAAATCTGGGGAAAAAAGATGGCAAACCAAAAAGATTGTCATTTTTATCCTTTTCAGAGAAGAATGGAACAGTAAGTAATAAACCATAGCCGAAAATAATGCCATCAAGTTATATCCTTCAAGAAAGAAGATACCAAAAACAAAAATTGTTGTTCCCCTTTATATTTTGCCCTTAAAAGAATTGAAACAGTAACTAAACAACCATTGACAATAAATTCGTTGAGCCAAATCGTTTTTTGCCACTTAATTCAATTCATAGTTCATTGCTACACCTATTGGAAAATCCAACAGATCAATAAAAACTTAACCAATTGATTATGACCGACTCTCCCTCTTGTTACAGGTTATCTTGTAAAAGTGAAAACAGCTCTAGTGAACAAGGGGGTTTCGTGTGTGCCTCCTCAAGATCCTGAACCACCTGAAACTGCATTAACTTCATTTATTATCAATTGTTATCGCCTCCACTAGGTTAGGTTTTTTTTTTTTTTTTTTTTTAAATTCTATTCTTATACATATCTAGCATGGTATGTTCACCCACACACTCACTCTCAGTACATTCATCAAGTGGTAATGAAACAAATAAGAATCATCACATTTATCAATACCTTTGGGATAAAAATCAAGAATGGGCGAGTTTGGATCTGTCATCAATTTCCTGTATTCCACAGGTAGAGCGTGGGCACTGCAAATAAACCCTGTTATTAGAGCCTTCAATGAACATAATCGTAGTTATAATCCAGAACAAAAAGAGAACCACTCAAACCTTGCTGCTGGAAAGACACCAAGCAACTGATTGAATGGCTTAAAAGGAGACCCTAATGTAAAACTTATGTTCAACTGTCCAAGATCTTTAAGGTCTGAAGCAAATGGTGCGTAATGGTAAGGATAAAACCTGCAAGAATATATATAAGACGGTCAAACATGTAATCAGCATGAAGAGTGCAGAAGATGTGTTTCTCCAATTATACTTGGGAGAAGCAAGAAGACAGAATAAAGGAGGAAACAATATCTGAAATTCCTTTAAATATTCAGATCCAACATTCAAATTTTCAAGCCTGAACACATTGAGAATACTGCAAGTGATGTCAAAATGACAGTTTGAAACTTCAAGCAATCAACACCATACTATTTTTAAGCCTAAACACGTTGAGACTGCTGCAAGTGATGGCGACGCACGCAAGCTTAAGTGCTAAAATCATGAATTCAAGTGTCATGTGAAAATGACAGCTTGAAAATTGAAGCAATCAACATCCTTCTATAAAAACTGAAGATCAAAAACACATGCGTTTTCTTATCAGTAAAGTGTATAAATGCATAAGCATTTTCAGAGACAAAAGTTTTCAGGATAAGCTGCAAAAAGGACCAACTCGGAAAAGCAGCTACTGTATTTAGAAACAAAGGATTATTAGGATTTTGAGGAACTCAATTCTTATTTAGGCATTAAAAAGGACTTGCAAAGCAATGGTGTATACAACAATGTTCGATGAGATTTTGAATTATCAAAAAAGTATTCAAAGAAATATAAAACTAAACAGCTGAGTATTCATCTTATCTAAATACGGTTACATGACATGGAAGAAGGAAGAAATACAGTTACCATTGCCAGGAACAAACACCTTCATAATAGTAGTGCATAACCCAACATAACCCTTCAGTGTATTTCAGAACCTACAAAGACATCAAATAGCTAGTTAACTCATTACAGCTACTACCTTTAACTGGCTACAGGTACCCATCGTACTCCAAATCCATTGGACTCAAAAAGTTACGGAGTTCTTTACTTAGCATCCCTGTTACCAGTCAAATTCTACCCTCCATGCTGAGGCCCTAACCTCTTTCCTTGACTATGTAAAAGGAAACGAGCATACTATTGTTGGTGGGCGTTTCACTAAGAAATGATATGCACAAAAAATACAACATTAACTGCCTAAAATCTGAATGCCATCCAGTCTTGGTTTCCTGGATGATACTATTCTAAACTAGAGCTCTTCCTAATGCGGCATGCTTAAACAGTACAAAGACATCAAGTTGGAAAGCTTACAACATCTCTCCGTACTGCATCGAGTTCCTCGGGAGTTTTTGCGGAGAACTTGTCTTCATAATATCGTTCTTTCCATCCTGGTTCTCCCAATTTGACCTAAAAAGGGCACATCAGCTAAATAGTTACAAAAGGCAAACAGCTCTTCCGATCTCACATCGACATCATCCAAATATGCATTTTCTCATCCATTTCAAATTGACAAACAAAGGTAAACATTGTGACATTGACTAAATCTAGGAATTTAAGTAAAATATTAATTTGAGGATATGCTAAGGAATGTCATTCCTATTAAGCAACCTCCAAATAGTCAAAAGAAACTCACTTTTTTCTGCATAATTACATATTCTTTTCATGCACACTTCAACACCTAGGGTATTTTGGAGAATCAAATTTCATGCATTCGTTAAACCTAACATATACATCTGATCTCAGTTCATCATGACTGCAAAGTACCCCCACCCTAGCAAACTCTGAAGAAACAAGGAATCATCGGTGTCAGCATGGAAACTGACATGCATAGACACTTGTAACACCAGCTGGCATGTTTGTTCTCTTTTTGTTTTTTAAGCGACAGGCACATTGACATAACATGGTAAACATCACTACTTGTAACACCAGCAAGCATGTTTGCGGACGTGTTGTATCCTATATATCTTACAAATCAGCTAACATGAGTGTTGTTAGTACATCCTAGCCAAAAAATAGTCTCATCCATTAGATCCATAAATGGCCATTATATTAGGAACTTACAGCAAACAAATAGTTGATATTCTCTTCTGACCATTATCATAGAAATGGCAGTGGATCTCACAGTGGAAAATAAATGATGGTATTTGAGAACAAATCACGTGAAATGATAACTTTGGGGACTTTACATACGTCAGACAAATGCAAGCAAGCAAGCACATAATTGCACAATGTTGGCACTGGTTCTTCAGTCTATATCTTCTATATTATTCCTCGGTTAACAGATTTTAGCTCATAAAGTTTAAAAAGAAACAAAAAATGAGAAAGTTCAGTGAAGGAATAGACCTTGTCTTCTTCTTGATTATCTGAATGAAAAGCATCAGACTTTTCACGAAGTAACCCTTTAAGCTTCAGCTTCAGTTCTTCTTTGTTTTCATGTGCCTGAATAGCAAATCCATAGAAACACACTAATTAGAAGTGGATGATATTGATAACTGATGCGTGTTATCTGAATATGACAAAAGCAATCCTAGAAGTAAATGGAAATGTCCCTGCTGGCAAACCTCATGCCAATAAGTTCACCATTAAGAGATAATCCTAAGGAATAATGGAGACAGAATTACATTAAAGTGCCTCTCCCGAAGCAGGAAAACATACTTCAATTTCAACACTCTTCTCAGCTTCGACAATGGCAGCGCCAACCGTGGCCCCAGAATCTACACGTGCTATTTTGTGAGCCCGGGCATGGGCATGTTTATGATCAGTTTTTCCAGATTGCTTGCTCTGAACTTCAATGCCTGAAAAACTTGAGGTAGCTTCACCTAGTTTATCGTGACCATGAGAAGCAGAAAAACCTTTCTGTTGATAGGGTGAAGGTGAGGGACCAGAAGCTAGACGGGAACCATGGAAACGAGCAACTGGAACTAAAGTTTGAGGTTGAACTTGTGGTTCAGTATCATCTCCTCTTTTCGATTGAAACTCACGCTTTATTCTTTCAGCTTGTCTCTGAAAAGAAGAGCAGGGTCATATTATCTTTATATCTGGATCACTTTGTGAACAATCCAGTAAGGTTTCACATGATAATTACATGAGAACGTTACTTATTCAATAAAGGTCGCAAACCCCATCAACCCTCATAAAAGATTTGTAGAATAACAACTAGAATCATACTTGGAATTGTTACGTGAAGCAGATATGAGATGCATCTACCAAAACCTTCTTTAGTGAAAGGGCAGGAAAAATAATTATTTCTCAAAAATGACAGCTACAAGAGCTAACTAAATTCCTGCAAGGGCTTTATAGGGATCATTTGGCTGATAGAAACAAACCGATGTACGGATATGCACAATGCAAAAGCACGTTACCATCAGAGAATTTATATGCCTATATCTAAATCACAGAAATGTACTGCCACGGCACAATAAAAAGCTATTTATCTACACTCATTACTGTGCATATCAACAAAAAGACAGTCCCGTCACTGCTAATTTATTTCTTCACACTTGCCCATAATTCACTACGGATGTTGTCTTGAAAATACAATGAAAGATAGAAAAAAGGTTGGGCAATTGACATTAAAAGCTACTTCAAGAATGATTGTTGCTAACAGGTCAACTTCGACACACTTCATGCTTAAATTCCAGAACCAATGAGTATCTTTTTACAAAAAGATTGGGAATCATTTAAAAGAAGTAAAGCATTTCACTGATGAGAAAATGGGCAGAGGCAGAAACAAGATTATTGTAGAACCAACCTGATGCAATCTAGCCCTTTTCTGAAATATCTTATCTTCAAATGATCCCACTGCTTGAATAAAGTGCTCAACCCGGCCTAGGTTTGGCTGCAAAATAATGGAGAAGCAATGATGTGAATACAAGCCAGCAAGTTACTCGGACTGCGACAAAAACCTGACTGCATAGAAGAGAAACTGTGTACCTTGCTTCCGTCTGTCAAATACCCCCCCATAATCCTCAATTCCTTCTTATAAACAGCCATTAATAAGTTAATTGCCCCCTGAATGTGAGAGAGTACATACGCATGAAGAATTAACAAAAAGCGATAAATTCTAAATATTGAAGTGTACATGACAACAATAAATTCAATATTCTCAGCACAAAAGATTTTGTAAATACCATGCGCGAAAATGTGGAGACCACTGATCAATACTGATTCTTATGAAAACGTAGAACCTACCCAGGATCAAACTCAGCAAATTCAACTTCCTTCTCCCCACTCCGTATTTGGTTTTCCAGTGGTAAATTTATGTTCACTCAACCAAAAATTCATCCTAGCAATACTACTTGTTTATTAGTATAGTATTAAATTATATATTTTCAACAACACTTGCTTTCTTCAAAGAAACAAGCATGCCGTAGTAAATTTCAGCAGTAAGCATCATTTCTGCCATAATTTTGCCCCCCTTCTAGCTTCATTTGTCAGCATTAGTAGTTGTTCCACATAGAAGATTAAACAGATAATGGCAATCATGACATCTGATTTTATGTTCCAGTCAGCATACATTATTTTTAACTTGAGTTTCAAGTCGGATACTGCAGCACAAAGTTACACCACAAATAGCCAAAACAAAAGGAAATCTCTAAAACATACCTCTCGAATCTCCAGTGTAGGCATATGTGGCAAAAAGTCGTTGCCGACAAAGAAACATATGAAGATGAAATCATCAATAATGCGCTCTAAATCAATCTGAAATGGTAGATTCGGAATCCTCATCTCATATTCTATATACTCCCGGAGAGTCCAAATGTTTAGGAACTGCAAAATGAGCACAAATTAGCTCAAGAAGAGCGTATGCATAAAAGCTTTTCAATTGTGTTTTTCTATATATATACACAAAGCTTACCTGATATGGTTTTTTAGGCACAACGTCATCACTTTTTTCATCGAATTCCCCTGCCTTCCGTTTTGCCTTTCCTTCACAATGTGCAGCCAAGTGACCCATTTGACCACATAGAAAGCATTTTTCTTGTTGCCCAGGAGTAAATACAACCTGCCATGTAATGAGAAAAACACAATTCTGAGATGAAAGTACAAAATTGACATGCAAATAAACAACAGACACCTAACACTAAAGAAAATCAAGTCATGTATGGATAACATTGCAAGTCAATAAGCTTAACCATCCCAACTCCGCGCCAACTTTTTGACAGCACATAAGCCCATGTTTCTGATTTCTATCTCAAACAAAAGAAACTTATTGCTGAGTTACAGTTGCCCTTTAGTTAAGATTATAGCATAGCATGTACCTCTCTAAGTATCGAAAAATGAACTTCATGGGTGGCCAAAGCCAGCATAATCAAGTCAGCGTCCTGTTATGTTGCAATAGGTAACAGTGAACTTCTGTATGAGAATAAGGAGAAAAATCAACAGAAGTCAACAAGAACACCTACCAAGCCATACAGACAATGGCGGGTATTTGGATCATAGCCAGGAAGATTCCTTTGAAGGCGGATGTAGGACATGATCTTGTGTTCCCCTTCACCAGGAACATTTGCATCAGAAAGTATAACCTTCAAAGAAGAAGAAAATTCATTTATGAAAAACGTCCAACTAAATGATCTGAAGAAATATTAGTTTTCCACAACTCTGCATGGAATAATGCAGCTTTGCAATAATAAATAATAATAAACAGATTAATCTGAAAATACAGCTGTTGGGGTGAATTGAAAGGAATAATAATACCTTAATATTCTTCCACCCTGAATCATAGTTTAGCCTAAGATGGATGTAGTATTGCAGAGCAACAGATAGAACAGCCATGAATGGTGTTCCAGGTGTAATGACATTGGAATCACAAACTTGCGATTCCTGTTTGGGTGGAAGAGTCCTGCCTTCTCGTTCAAATTCTGCACGTAACTTTTCCTCTTCGGCTGCCTACAAAAGAATATCCAATGTTGGCCACCATTTATTTAAACCCTTGACTATATGAAACATGTAATAGGAATGCATACTGCTTCCGCTGCATCTTTGGCTGCTCTGAAACGCCTTGACCTTTGCTGATTCATCTTGGCCCTTGGTGCAACACCATCTACCATGCAATTCCAGTTCGAAGTTAGAACACAGATCAGAAATGAGTTGCAATCAAAAGTTATTACCCAAGCAGAATAATCTTTTACCCACCAATAGCCATGTATAGCAGTTTTCTTGGACGCACCATAACAAAAAGCCTGTCTATATAGTCAAACATGCACTGGAACACCTCGTCAAAAGTGGTTGGAGATGGCTGCATGAGAAGACACGGATACATTCATTTAATAAGAGAACAATGAATCATGAAATAAATTACTGTTTTGATTTGTGTTTGATAAACTTTTAAGGAATCAACTGTTAGACCATGTAACATCAAACAACCCTCGGATATTTGTTGGGATGGGGTGACTAGACAATTCATCATTTTTTATTTTTATTAGATCGAAATGGTACAGTAAGATACATTCATTAAAATAGTATGATACATATCACATGATTCAAAACAATAGCCAAATTTGAGTAGCCTAACTCATTTCGGAATTTGTGTAGAAATAGTTCGTGGAGTAATGAAGTGAATATTTTATAGAAGGCCAAATTTCTTGAACCACTTCAAATAACACACCGTATACTAATCAAGTATAGATCGGAAGAGCACACGTCTGGAGCCTCAAAATTCAATAATATCACAGCCCGATGATGATGCCTGCCGATTAAGTTACAGGCTTACAGCCCCGGCTCTTTTTCCCGATTTGCAGAAAACATGAAGCCACACACAATCATTTCCTTTAATTTCCAAACTACTGATAAATTAAGTACTGACTTAAGAGTTCGATCCAATTCCACATGTACAGGATGTCCTCCATGAAAAGGGGCAGACTATTAAAACCTTAAATGAAGGGTCGTTTTAATTTGACAACACAAAATAACCACAACTAAAACTAGAAATTCACATAGAACTTACGCGGTCTTCGGGGTGAAAACACGGATGAATAATTCCGTTCATATCGAGATACAAATTATCATACTCAATATTGTTTGGATTCGGTTTACTCGTATCCACTGGAATCTTAACGTCGTTAATAACGACCGGCTCTTCTTCTATCACGTCCACTACAACCATAGGATACTTCTCCGCCAACCACCGGTAAAACGCCGGGACTCCCATTATTGACCACTCTCAATTTCCCAATCAAACGCGCAAACGCCAATTACGCAGAACCACAATCCAATTCAAATCGGAAACTAACTAAACTGTAAAGAAAAATAATAATAAATAAATAAAAACAGAGAACAAATTCACCAAAAATTTCAGCAGGAAAAATTTCAGCAGGACTTCTGAGTTTGAGGGAATTGCTCGAACAACGCTGGGAATATGCGAGTTGGGCGGGGTAATTAGGGCAAAAAAGCGCGTGTTTGGACGAAAATACCCTGGCTTCGATAATAAATCAGAAAATTAAAAAACTGTGGATTTTTCCGTATCTGACCGACGTTAGATTTTGTTAACAGTACGTCACCGCATAAATATCTTCGACTGGGGGAATATTATTTTGCCAATTTTACAAATTTGCTGGAAAAAGTTAGGGTCTGTCTCGCAACTTATTCATATAAATGGGTTTAGTTATTTACAGTAATAAATAGACTCAAAATTCAACATTGTGTTTACATGAAAATGTCTTCAATTATGCCTCAAATTTTTAGTTACATTTGTTGTAATTAAATTTTAATAATTGACATACTTGATACGTAAATTATATCATATCATCATATCATATCATCATATAATTATCATATAATATATAATATAAGAGTTTTTAATTAGATTTGGATTCTTAATTGTAATTTTCCCTCCCATAATTTTGCTGAACTCATCATGATATTGCACAATGATTTGGGCCGGGTTATCATATGTTGCACAATAATTTAGGCCAGATTACTACCTCTACAGATAGTGTCCCAATTGATTCTATTTTTTTATTTTATTTATTTAATTTATGAAAGCATATTAATTTCCATAATGAGTGAATGAAACTAATGCTCCGTCAATTAACATAAATATTATATAATCATAATACAAGAGTTTTTAATTAGATTTGGATTCTTAATTGCAATTTTCCCGTCCATAATTTTGTTGAGCTCATCATGATATTGCACAATGATTTGGGCCGGGTTATCATATGTTGTACAATAATTTGGGTCAGATTACTACCTCTACAGATGGTGTTCCAATTTATTCTATTTTTTTATTTTATTTATGAAAGCATATTAATTTCCATAATGAGTGAATGAAACTAATACTCCGTCAATTAACATAAATTGACATTAAAGACGCACATTTCCTTTGAATTACTGTGCTTTCATATATTTTACGTTACTACTTGCCATGCATAAAACTCTAGATATGTAAATAAAAAACTATTTTTTTGTTAAAGAAATTAAAACTCAGTCACTATTAATCTCCATAATCGGGTTTCTTAATGAAAATCTTTCAAATATAGAACAATTTGAAATTACTGTAGTTTTGTCTATATACAAGTTTTGTCAACGTAAAGTTAACTCGTTAATCTAGATAATGTAAAAAATGAAACCCTTACATTAAAAGGAAATTTAAAAAAAAAAATTGAAAAACTTATAAGCCTCATTTTTGAGTTTTAAAATTTAAACTTTTCTTATTTGGATATTCATTACGACTTTTCAGTAATTTGTATTAGTTTATTAGCTGTTTATATTTCTTCAAAAAAAATTAGTTTTTTATATTCCTTTTTTATTTTAGTTTGCTCATTTCTTGTTTTTTTAGCATTTATATATAATTATGAGTTTTTATAAATTTTTTATTATCCACTACCGATGTAAATTTGACGATGAGTAACTGTTCAATTTCTTAGGGATAAGTATTTTTTAGAATTATTCTTCCCGCAACTAAATTATTCAAAAATGAAGGCATTATAAATTAATTGTCTGGTATTATCTCTATTTATTTACTTATTATTTATTTATTATTTATCTTTATTTGATTTTCAAAATTTTCTTCCCAGAGTCCTTGATAATATGGAAAGAAAAATTTATTTCAAAATAATTTGGAAACCTATTTCAAAATAACTTATATTATAAATGGAAACTTAGTTCATAATAACCTGAAGCAAATTAACTGATTTATTCTCTTTTTTTGTACAATAAAAATTCATTTATTTGCATCACATTAACTGCTAAAGACACATAATATAATTCTGTTATAATAATATATGGCTAAATTTTATTTTCTTGACATCTATGATCTAACTTGAAAATCTTTATGACTATTTTTTTAATCTTTGTTTCTATATCATTTATGTTGCAACGATTAGAATGTAGATGATGTAAATAATTTATTTTCTTAGTCTTTTTTCTCCATAGATGTGAAGTCTTCAAAATATCGACTAAATTCATATTGTTATTTCATTTGATTTAATTATTATTGTGACCATTCATTGTTTTTTGCAATTTATGTAATAAATTTTTTTATATGAAACATTGAAAATTTATCTCCAATGTACGGGTTGAATATTAATTTATCGATATTTTAATTTGACAAAGATAATAATGAATTTTAGCGAAAATTTTGTAAATAAAGAGACATGAAAGCCACAAGAAAAAAAGAAATTGTACAAATAAATTACTCCTTCCATTCTAATTATCTGATCTTATTTTCCTTTTTAGGATTCCCACATATATGGTTTCCATTTATATTAAAAGGTCTAACTTGCATTCCTTTACAAATATATCTATATTTAACATTTTAATTATAACTATCAATTTTGAATTTTACTCATAAAAATGGCACGTCGAGAGGGTACTTTCACATGAATATAAAAATTTGTATCTGAACGGTTATTGAGTGAATACGGGTATATACAAAATTGTATGTTTATTGTTTTTGTTTTGCAAATTTGATAACTGGTTTTTGTCCAATATGTTATAGGATGGGTCAAGACAAGTCGGGTCATGGGGCGGGGTGGGACGCCACCATGACCCAAGAAGGACCCATGAATGTTTTCTCCTTTTAATTAGTGTTATATGTAACACATTATTAATTGATGAATGTAGAGTAAAACAAAACATTTATTTAGAATTTTAAAGGTCCTAATATTAACAAATATAATAACATGCTTATTTCAATTCGATTGAAAAATCTTTGAAAAAAATAATATAATAAAAAATAAAATTGCCACAAATCTATGGGTCGATTGGTCAAAATGTCATCTCTAATAGTTTTTACACATTTTTAGAATTAAAATTATTAAAAATAGAAAAATGCTTGGTGGATCACGGGTCTATTGGGGGTCCAACCTGACCCACACCCGCCCTGGACCCATGATGGGGTAGACAATGTTGCCACATACCCGTCCTTTTGCCCCGATTAGGCGTGGCGGGTCTATCCTATTAGGGGTAGGTCTCCACAGGTTTATGGTTCGATGTGTCAAATTGACATCCCTAATTACTTGACTGCAAATTATTATAACTTTATATATGTTGGACGTATGAACTTGCATGAGTTGTTTGGAGGAGACCATAATTATGAACTCTAGCATTTTACCAAAAATATCCCATGGTGAATTGTAGTTCTCATATCAATTCGTAATTTTGTACAATGCAACTGGTATATTGTACTTTATTTATGATATGATTTTCATACTCACACGTCAATTTTAATATGAATGTACATTATAATTCTACCCGTGCAGCGCACGGGTGAAAAAATCTAGTAATATATAATACAACAGTTTTCAATTAGATTTGGATTCTCAATTGTAATTTTCCCGCTCTTTTGGACCTCATCATGATGTTGCACAATAATTTGGATTCAATTGGTGCACTAATTGATTTTTAATTGATTTTATTTTTCAAGTTTTAAAATTTAAACTTTTCTTATTTGAATATTCATCACGAGTTTTCAATAATTTATATTAGTTTATTAGTTTTTATATTCCATTTTTATTTTAGTTTCCTCATTTCTATTTTTTAAGTATTTATATATAATTATGAGTTTTTACAATTTTTTATTTTCCGCTACTGATGTAAATTTGACGGCGAATAACTATTCAATTTCTTAGGAATTAGTATTTTTTAGAATTACTCTTCTCGTTACTGAATTATTAAAAAATGAGCGTGTTATAAATTAATTGTCTTGTATTATCTCCATTTATTTATTTATTCATTATTTATGTTTGTTTGATTTTCAAAATTTTCTTCACATAGTCCTTGACAATATCAAAATCAAAATTTATTTCAGAATAACTTAGAAACATATCTTAAAATAACTTATATTATAAATGGAAACTTATTTCAGAATAACTTAGAGCAAATCAACTGATTTATTTATTTTTCTTTTTTGTGAAATAAAAATTCATTTATTTGTGCCACGCCAACAACTAAAGACACATAATATAAGTTTGTTATAATAATATGTGGTTAAAATTTATTTTCTTGACATCTATGTTCTAACTTGAAAATCTTTGTGACTATTTTTTAATATTTATTTCTATATCATTTATGTTACAACGATTAGGTTGTAGAAGATGCAAATAATTTATTTTTTATTCTTTTTTCTCTATAGATATGAAGCCTTCAAAATATCGACTAAATTCATGTTGTTATTTCATTTGATTTAATTATTATTGTGACTATTTATCGTTTTTTGCAATTTATGTAATGAATTTTTTTATGTAAAACATTGGGAATTTATCTCTCCATGCAACCACGGGTTGAATACTAATTTATCGATATTTTTATTTGACGAAGATAATAATGAATTTTAGCGAAATTTTTGTGAACAAGGAGACGAGAAATTCACAAGAAGAAAATGAACTACACAAAAAATAATCCCTTTATTGCGATTACCTGATCTTATTTTCCTTTTTAGGATGTCCTACATATATGGTCCTCTTGATATTAAAAACTCTAACTTACATTCATTTACAAATATATCTCTATTTAACATTTTAATTATAACTATCAGTTTTGAATTTTACTCATATAAATGATACGTCAAGAGAATACTTTCTCATGAGCATGAAAATTTTTATCTAAACGGATATCAAGTCAATACAGGTATGTACAAGCCCGATACATATTATTAGACTATTAACTAATAATATTAAATAAGTTAGATGATTTAAAAATGAAATACAGTAAAGTATTAATTGAGTACATAAGGAGGTAACTATTAATATAGTATTAATAAAACATTAATTTAATGTCGTCAAATACTAGATTAAAAATGTATATTTATCATTTTTGCTATGCAAATCCGATAATGTGTATTTGTCTAATATTTTATTATTCATTATTATTGAACTTTTTTGAAAATTAGTCTTCCCGTACAGCGCACGAGTGAGAGACTAAACTTATAATTGCAATAGTTGATTGTGATGTGATTATTTATAGCGATGGCAATAGGGCGGGTTAACCATACTCTGGACTCGCCCCATGAGTCTTGAAGTCACCCAGACCAGCCAAAAACCTACAAATTCATATGGCGTGTCAAGACAAGTTGGGTCATGGGACGGGTTAGGACGCCACCATGACCCACAAAAGGACTCGTAAATTTTTTTCCCCTTTCAATTAATGTTATGTGCAACGCATTATTAATTGATGAATGTAGAATAAAACAAAACATTTATTTGAAATTTTTAAGTTCCCAACATTAACTAATATAATAATATAATTCTGTCAATTTGACAGAAAAATCCTTTCTAAAAAATAATATAATAAAAAAATAAAAATAAACTACCACGGATTTAATGTCGATTAGTCAAATTGACATCTCTAATAATTTCTACACATTTTTTGGAATAAATTTATTAAAAATAAAAAAATGCCTGGTGGGTCACAGGTCTATGGTGTGGGTCCAACCTGACTCGCACCCCCTGGACCCACGGCGGGTCAGATAATGTTGCCTCATACCCCATCTTTTACTCTGATTAGGCGTGACGGGTCAATCATATTAGAGGCATGTCTCCATGAGTTTATAGATCGATAGGTCAAATTGTCATCTCTAATTATTTGATTAATAATTATTACAACTTTATATAAGTTTGGCTTGTGAATTTGCACGACGAGTTTGGAGGATACCCGAATAATGAACTCAGACATTTTACTACAAATATTCCATGATAAATTGTAATTCGCATATCAATTCGTAATTTTATACAATGCAATTAATATAGTGTACTCTATTTATAAAATGATCTCTATACTCGCACATTAATTTTGATATAAATATACACTATAATTCTACCCGTGCAATGCAAAGATGAAAAAAATCTAGTACTAATTTATATCTAAGTTTGCGTTTGAAGTTAAAAGCAAAATGTGTGCTTTCCAATATGTTATATTTTGCGTTATTTAATTTCCAAAAAAAAAAGTATGACAGATAAAGTCTAAATAAAGAAAATTTTTAGACAATCTATTAATATTAATATATAAAAGCACTTAAGTAGGGGTCTTCCTTTTCCCGCCCATTTTCCTGTGGTAGAACTTACGGTCAAACTTTCGTTGTAAGCCTTTTAACTTTTCTATTTATTTTTTCCTTCATTTTAGCCGCATTCTTATCACTTTCCCAACAAAATCCTTCTTCCATGCAACTTTCCCTTTTGAGCGAAGCCTTATCTATGAAATCATTTTTTTATTTTTTATTGTTTCAGCAGAATTCTAATTTCTTTCCAAACATATTTGTGCCTCGCCTCGACCTTTCCGTTTCCAGCAATGGGTAATATTTAATGCGAAATCAACGTCAATAATCCTTTTTTTCCTCCTTAAAATGAGGCTCTACCATTTGACGGTGATCTGCAGTATCAATTTAACTTTGTGGTGATCTCCTAAGATTCAATTTACCTTTGCTTGATTAGTAGTATAAAATGTGCGGACTTACGAAAACTAAAATTGTCTTACGTTGTTTTTCTTATAATACTTTATTTCTTTTTTTAGAAACTTGAAAAGTTTTCAAAATGAGGAATGCAGACACGATGTGCAGAATTGCAATGGCTACTACACGAAAATTCAAGAGATTTAAGTTATAAATGGGTACCTTTCTGGTTTGTCGTTCTCTATTTTACAATATGTGATTTTAAGTTATATGTGGTTTGAACAGCACATTCTCTAATCATTGCACACAATTCCAACCACTCTAAAAATTTCATAACTTAATAAATAGTTATTAATCATTGCTTTTTGTATATGAAGAAATACCCGTGAGAGTTTAATATCAAACTTTTATTTAATATATCAACATATGCTCCCTCCTTCTCAAATATATAGTCCACTATTCTTTTTTGAAATATCCCAAATATATAGTCCTCTTTCTTTATTAAAAGGTTTAATATACATTATTTTACTAATTTACCTTTATTTAATATACTTAGTTAAAACTATCAATTCTAAATTATATTCATTAAATTGGGTAAATTAGGAACACACGTTACAAAATATATCTTTCTAATATAATTTTTAATCTACACAAAGAAGTAAAGTGACCTATATATTTGAGATAGAGGAGTACTTTTATTTCTAATTTACACTTGTATTGTCTAGAAATAATTAAAAATTAGTCCATCACAACATCAATTACGCAACTCTACATTCCTGACGAATAATAAATAGTAAACGTGTAAAAATCAATCCTCAATTAAGCTAATAAAGTCTAATGGCCAAAAGTTTAAAATTCATTTAAACGGTTAATCCCATCATATTAATTATTATTACTACATTATTATTTACTTTGGAGCGATTGGCTAATATATATGAAAATTTTCCTTCTTTCTATAAATTCATTAAATTTTGTACTATCTCAGTTCTAAAAAGATTGTCATATTCCCTTTTTCACGTGAACCACTGGTACTAAGTTACTTAGTTGGATTGTTTCCTACTATGCCACCTGCTGAGCATCAGATAATGCAAGAGTTCAATCAAGTGGAACAACAGTTTATGTAGGTAATAATATATATAAGCAATTTAAATTACTTGCAATTTGGAGATCCCAAAAAAAAATTTATATTTATATCATTAATGTATATATTTTGCTAATTCATTATACAACTTATTATTGTATATATATATATATTTTTTTTTTTGAACGTTGTTTCTCGCATGCAACGCACGGGTGTTGTACTAGTGTGTGTGTGTGTGTGTATAAATAAAATTTACAATTAGTGGAAGATTAAAAATAATAATAACTGAAGGGGAAAAAAGTTAGGGTTATATCAAGAAGTACACAGTGAGAACTTTCAGAATAATTCTGACATATGGTGTATCTAATAATATTTGTAGTGTAGACATAATTAGTCATAAGAATTCTAACAACCCATACAAGTATTTTTAACTTTGTACTCCAAATATAACTATATCCACCTTCAATAAAGTCCTGCTATTTTGTGAGTACTTTCCTATCAATAGCATTTTCACAGTCTAAGAACAATAACTCAAGTGGTAAGAACCGAATAATTATAGGAAAATATGAAAAGATGACATTAAAAAATGATATTCATATTGGCACAGATTTATTTGACGGTTATCATATAGACAATTTATCATAATTCAACAAAATTGTGTCACATTTACAATGTTACTTTTCATGTCATATTTTTGTTTCTCCCTAGAATTACATGTAAGAACACTCCTTACTAGTATTGAGATCCTAGGTTCAAGTATATCCCTCCTTGAATTTCTACAATTATATCAATAAAAAGGAAAATAGCATTTTCCCAACTTCAATAATCGAGTTCATAGGGTTTTCCTTTCCAAAACATAAGATGTGAGAGTTATTTATAGAAGAGAGTCCTTTTAAAAAACTTTCCGAAAGTTTTGTTAAAAAATTTCTCATTCATGTGACATATATTGATATATGCCATGTGAATTTAAAATACGCATGGCTTAAATTTCAAATACACGGGATGACGATATGTGGGTGGGAAGTTTTTAATAAAACTTTCGGAAAGTTCTTGTGTCACGCCTCGTTGCTTGTCGATTTTTTTTATTAAGTAAATTGTGTTTTATGAATGAACACTTTAGTTGATCATTTATATTTACAACGTGGGATGGGACAATTCACTAGTTAATTGATTTTCATATAGCTTTAAGTTCCAAAGTAACTTTGTAATTAAATTTATCACGTCATTAAATACAAGTCTAAACTTCCATAAGCCTCTTTTTTTTCTTATCTTATGATTAGCTTAGAATCTAAGATTGACTATCTATCTTTTATTCTTGTTTACTACACAACCATTTCGGAATTGGCATAAAAGAACAATTGATATTACTAAACTTACTTTATTATTAACTTGCCGATTTATGTGATTGTGAGGCCTTTACATGGAAAATAGGCTCCCAATTCATACAATAGTCATTTCTTTGTAGTACATACTAAGTTTATTCTACTATTATATAGCCATATTATGTGAAAAATATGGGTTTATCTACCATAAACTTGTCGTGATAAAGGTGGGCGTGAGTGTATGCACAATATACATTAAGCACATAGGTGGTGCCTAAGTACATAAGAAATTGTGGGGCGTCTTCATAGTATCCCTACAAATCCGTCTCTATTACTTGTGATATCCGACTCCCGTTTGAGTTCTCGCTCCAAGTTTCGGCTTGCCTTTCAAACATTTTACGGATAAACATCTACAAAATTAATTAAACATTGAGTGAGTACTAGGTACCCCTTGAGTAACATAATGTATCGGTTTGCCACAAGATTTCAAGAAAAACCACTTTTCAATTACAAGTTCAATAAGTAAAAGATACACAAACCTTTTCAAATGCATAATAGGGCCCAACCACTAGAATCACCAACTACCCATAGCGCGCAATAATATCATTCAAATGTCAAATTGCTCATGGCAATACAATGATACATGGATCCACAATAACTCCAGTTGACCCTTACCGAAGTTTCAGAAAGCACTATTAATCAAATCAGACACTATACCAATCATTCTTATCCCGGGTCATAGAATAAGTCATAGCATGGGAACAATTCAAAGTCATTCATTACAGAACGGGTAGGGCCATACTAGTGAAGTGTATGTAAGAAAAAATTTTATTTCTTATCATCATAAGACATCAAATAATCATTCTTTTTACAAAGAGATGGCATGCTAATGGAAACCAAGCCATTAGTTACTCACCTTGCTCTTGTTCTTTTTTAAAGATTAGTGGATGTCTATATGTGGCTCAAATACCTTCAAACCTTTGGATATTCTTCAAGTAAGGTAGCTTTTCAAGTAGGGTCTTATATGTATATGAGGAAAGGCTTGTTTGGAAGATAAAGGATAGGTTTTTGAAGGCTTCTTAAGGGTGTTCTAAGCTCTATTTCTATTGGATAGGTATTAATGCCTTAGGGACAATTGGGAGCACTTTCATTGGTGGAATCCAAAAACTTTTAGAAACTAATTGGGAAAAATTCGTCCATATATGAGGAAAGGCTTGTTTGGAAGATAAAGGATAGGTTTTTGAAGGCTTCTTAAGGGTGTTCTAAGCTCTCCTCAATATATGGACGAATTTTTCCCAATTAGTTTCTAAAAGTTTTTGGATTCCACCAATGAAAGTGCTCCCAATTGTCCCTAAGGCATTAATACATATCCAATAGAAATAGCTCCAATTGTACATTCATGAGAATTCTTGTTTTTAAAATTGCCAAGTGTTCTCTCAATTATCCATATGATCAAATCTAATAGCCCAAACATTCTCTAGATTTTTCTACCTTTCACTTAATGAACCCTTCAACTTAATACATTTTATAATTAAGTCTTTGGCTTTTTTACTATACCATTATAGTATCGCATTTCTTATTTAAGTCTTCTTTGGCCTCAAACTCGTTACCCGATTTGCCTTTGTTTTTCTTTTGGTAATATTACTAACCAATGAATATAGTTGATACAAATCCAAGAAACCGTTTTTCCTCCTCATTAAAGCCTACAAAAATGTTTTCAATTTCCTATTAAATGTCACGGCTAGCCGATTACAAAGATGTTTTCAAATTATTATAGCATGTTTCGTAAAATCACTTACCGAATCCTTATAGTAAATCATTATTCGAGGTTTAAGTCAAAATAAAAATTTTCAATTTTTCAGAGTGTTACACCTTGAAAATTTTCCTTATAGAAGGAGAATGTGTAATGAAGATGTAAATATATATACACACACATATTGAGAAGTGGGATTTTTTTTTAAAGAATATGCGATTAATATAGTATATAATACAAGAGTTTTCAATTAGATTGGATGCTCAATTGCAATTTTTCCAGCCGCATAATTTTGCTGACGTCATCATGATGTTGCACACTCGATTGGTCTGGGTTACACTTATCCTTTATCCCATATCCCTTACCCCAATCCTTCCAAATTTTTATCTTCTTATAATTTTCCCATTCTAAAATAACAAAATTTTATCTTCATATAACTTTCGAATTGTCCTTTATTAGAGTTCTGGAATCTATGAAAACCAAACCCAAAAAAATGTCACTGTTCTATTATTATTACTATTTATATGATTGTTATTATTATTTAGCATCGTAGATTGCATGGAAATCATAAAGTTGGATCAAACGTTCTCGAAATCGCGACGTAACACTTTCATGCATCATACAGGTGTAACGATTATATATATATATGTGCATCCCGATGCAATTGTTACAGGGTACAAAGCATTACGTTTTAAGTATTGTTCCTCACTGTTGTTCCAAATGGATAATTTTTTTAAATTATTGCCTACAAGAATTTTACGTTCCAATTATCTGGTCTTATTTTCCCTCCGTTTCAAATATCTGGTCTTATTTTCCTTTTTAGGATATCTCACATAATATATAATACAAGGGTTTTCAATTATATTGGATGCTCAATTGCAATTTTTCCCGCCCATAATTTTACTGACGTCATCATGATGTTGCACACTCGATTGGTCTGGGTTACGCTTATCCTTTATCCCTTACCCCAATCCTCCCAAATTTTTATCTTCTTATAATTTTCCCATTCTAAAATCACAAAATTTTATCTTCATATAACTTTCAAATTGTCCTTTATTAGAGTCCTTGAATCTATGAAAACCAAACCCCAAAAAATGTCACTTTTTTATTATTACCATT
This sequence comes from Nyctanthes arbor-tristis, assembly GCA_963692815.1. NCBI lineage: Eukaryota > Viridiplantae > Streptophyta > Magnoliopsida > Lamiales > Oleaceae > Nyctanthes > Nyctanthes arbor-tristis. Next base: position 10,394 of record CAVNYN010282346.1, on the reverse strand, counting down.
TATTAGTATCGCACGGGTAGAAAAAAAGTTTGAAATTTAACTATGTAAAAGTTTTTCAATGAATTTACAATAATTGAACATGTTCTAAAAGTATAAAAACACAAGGGTTTGTACCAATGGAGGAAATAGTATCAATGGTAGTACCAATCTACTATACTTACATTGAAAAGACAATTCATATTCATTCTACAATTCACATGATAATATATTTGTAGCTGCAAATTCAACTAAGAATCTATAAAGAAATAATAGATACTAAGACATCGAAGCATAGTCATGTGAGAGTAAAATTTGATTACATGAACAATAAATTCATACTTTCTCATGATGGAATGATCTTATGTCAAAACATAATTTGTTTAGATAATATGTAAAAAATTTACAACAAGATATGAGTGGGATTATGTCATTTAACAGGGGAACATTGTTAAAGTAAATTAAATACTTGAAAAAGCAAGAAAGTTCAATTAATTGCTCTTTCCATCCCACTTATTTGGTCTCATTTTTCCTTTTGTGATGTAGCAAATATATGGTCTCTTTCTATATTAAAATGTTTAAATTGCATTACTTTCCAAATCTAACCATATTTAATATTTTAGTTATCACTATTAATTTTGAATTTTACTCATTAAATAGGGATAAATTAGGAACATGAATCACAAAACGTGCATTTTTAACACACATTTCTTAATCTTTATGAAAAAGCAAATGGGATCAAATAATCGAGATTGTTGCGCCCGTACATAATTCTTATAACTTCTAGTGTTTATGCCATTTGATAAATTAACTATAAATAAATAACCCGATAAAATTTTTGTCATCTAATTAAAATAGAAGTACAAACATTATGACTTACTAAAAGCATTAATTCAAGAATGTGACCACAACTTGAATTCACTTTGATTCTAAAGTTTGGGTAAAGAAACGTATTTATAGTGTAGTTTAGCTGTAGAGACTTTAACTCTGTAGGCATCAAGACTACATTTCAGTTAAGTAATTAATTAGGAAGCGAGTGTAGATACTACAATTTTATTTGCTGTTAAGACTATTTAGAAAACCGAGACATTTTATGTAATTACTTCTTGGTTGGACTAGTTGTACAAAAATATAAAGTTATTAAGATATTATTTCTTCTCATTTCCTTTTGATAAAGAACAATTAGCAAATATAGAGTAGAACTCAGCTTTATTTAAAGTATCTAAATCCATAACTTCGTTAATATCATATTAGGAAAAAATACATAGAGATAAAATTCTTCTTTTTACAAACATAATTATACTAAATGATTTTACTTTAGAATATCCCAATATTCACACTTATTATATCATCATAATGATTATTCTTCATAACCCCGAAGGTCCGTTTCTCGGTAACGTATAAGTAATTGCCATCCTCTGAAGACACCATCCAAAAGCTTGAGTTATCTTTGTAAACTTTTCTTTACAACACCTACCATTAGTAAAATGGAAGGGGTGAAAAAAAGGTCCAGTGAGCAATATTTACACATGCAACATGATTTTTGAAAACATGATATAATTTGAAAAGTTTCTTTTTTCTTTTAGAAAACATAACTTTTGGCCCTGATTGCACATGTTGATCTTACCCCGAGTGCTCATCATAATCATAACATAAATAACATGAATCGGATATACATAAACTAATAACATGCTCATGCACTTGTAAGCATGATCATGCGCGTAAACTTGTACATACCGTACCTGACACTCCGAGTACAAAAGTGACATGTGAATCAGATTTAAGCATAGCTTGACTTGTAGAGATAAGATACAACTAGTACAATCCATGAAAAGTTTTTCATGCTCGTGATGTACTTGTAACGACAACATCTTAAATATTACATGACTTCTAATGTCATAACACTTCTTGTACTTGTCATGAACTAGTAATAACATCATTTTATACATGTCATATATAACATCTCATATCAAAGCATTATACTCATTTCACTTTATAAATATTGCATAAAAGTGCACAATTCATAATTCAAAAGACATAAAAAGATATAATGCTTCAAACCACATAATAGAACACATAAGAAAGTGCAAACATCAATAATATAACACATAAAAGAGATAATCATTCAAAACATATAAAAGAGCACATAAAGGGGTGTAAACATCACTCACCGTTACTGGCTGGTCGCCCTTTACGACCTACAATCAAAAGCATATTCATCTTCAACAAACCTGCATTCTGCTCCGTCAGGTATCAAGACTTGGATTGATCAAGTGTTGAGACTTAATCCCGCTTCAGTTTTTCCACTTGCGGGTTTTAAGCATATTTTAGTTTGTTTCATGACTAAACTCTAGTTTCTCTTTTCTTTAGGATGAGTCCTCATAATACTTCAATAAATATGATAATTTCTTGAATTCTAACCTCAACTGGAGTGGCTTCAAAATAATTCTTTCCTTTTCTCAATTTAATTTCCTTCTTATTTTTCCCTACTACTCCTCCTTGTATTTTATTCTTGTATAGTATGTGTGTTAGCACATCTATATATAGGTGGTGAAAATATTAAGAAAAGTGGAGAGAGTTTGAGAGAGAGAGAGCTTGTGATCAAGAGAGGTAGAAGAGAGATTGGAGAGGTGCACTTATAATGAAAATTTTCTCTCTATTTATAAGAAATACCTCCAATGCCAAGTTGCCAAGTGTCATTCTTAGATTGACCATTATTAATACATCTTTGCCTGTAGAATTTCATTTTAAAACCATGTGCTCGAAACCATGTGCTCAAAACCATATACTCGAAACCATATGCTCAAAACTATGTGCTCAAAACCACGTGCTCAAAACCATGTGCTTATGGTTAATTAATTTGAAATCTCATTTGAAGTCCATTTAACTAAATTGAATTCTCACTTGAGATATACAATTATATATAATTCCATTTCTTAAGGCTATTTTTTACAATTTATTTGAGTTATGAAATGACTTCTCTTTAACATACTTAATACATCATTATGAAGCTTTCAATACCCATTTTCATGTGGATCTAATAAAACTGAAATCCAACTCTTATAGGAAAAGTTATTAATAATCAAAGTATGTGTCTCTAACATAATTTTCAGATTTCGTCATTCCCGAAAGCCATTTTCATAAATTATTTTATGATGATCTATTAATTAAAATGACAATTGGTTAGATCCTTCTTAAAGTAGACTTGTAGGCCTCCAAATTTAATTTAGTATTCATCTTTAAATTCTCACGGGGTCTCATTGAAATTCAATCTAAAAAACATCACTCAACTTATCTTGTATGTTGGTAAGGTCTCGAGCACTGCGGACCTCGAAGTGTCAAGACTTGATTTCCAGCTTATACTTTTCATTAAGAAAAGCAGCCAACTGTCAACACCTAAAAAAATTAAAATGCGGAGACCTGAACCATTTTATCAAGATTTTCACTTTTATTATTTCTTTTTCCTCTATTTTCTTCATTCTATAATTAATACTCATTTATTACAACATGTTACATCATGATTTTGGCTGGGTTGCTACAGAGATGGTGGGAGTATGTACAAATTTATTGACAGTCCTTAACGTGTACACCTTAGGTGCCATTAGTAATAAAATGTTGATATAATTAATATTTAATACTGTTAACTAATCAATAATTATTAATATGAATTTTTACGTAATAATATTATTAGTAAAATATTGTATTCACAGAAGAAGATTAGCTTGTGAACAAATAGTCTTTGAATTGCTGCAGATATATAGAATTCAACTTAAATATGCCCCAAATAAAAAAAAAAGAGGCAGATGAAATTTCACAATTTAATGCCACATATCCGTAGCTTTTAAATATTTTTTAATTGAAATTTCACTATTTAATGCCACAAATCCGTAACTTTTAAACATTTTTGGATTTCTCAAACTCAAAAAGAGATTAAAAAAATCAACAGAGGAAATGTAAATCAACGATTCAAAGGAAGAAGAGAAGAGAAGGGAAGACCGTAATTAACTACATGACAAATGGGATCTTTAAAATGTTATTTGCTCGGATTTGTACCTGGATGACTTGATGTTAGAGATGAAAGAAAACATAGTTTATTAAATTAGGAGAGATTGGTATAAAGATTAATTGAATAAACGCTAAGATGGAGGTTGGAGATAATTGAGAAAGAGAATGAAGGAAAAGAAAGGTAAAAATGTGTTGGCAAGAGGAAAAAATTTAAAATTAAAAAAAAGGAATATGACATCATTAGTGACATCAGCAGTTTATGCAAGAAAACTGGGTTAGACTTCTTTTGATTTAGATATATATATATATAATTGTTATTATTATGATGGGACAATTTCTAAAATGGCAAAAAATAAAAACCAAAGTTCAAAAATGTCACTTTTTGAAAACTCGTTCAAAAATGTCAATTTTTAGTGAAAAATTACATGAAAACCCTTCAGCAATAATTGGGCTAAATTAGTGCATTTACTAGGCCAAAAAAATTTCAATCCACGATGGGTAATAACCGGCAGCTCTCGACAGTTGATCTGTGTTTCTTTACAGATAGTCGCTGGAATTCTATACAGTTTAGTAAAAAAATGTCTATATAATTTATCTGTATATTCTGACATTTAATTGCGATAACAGTTATCTGCATATTTATACAGTTAAACCGTAGATCTCGACAGTTAGATACTGTAAATCTAGACAGTTTCGTTTCTCGACAGTTGAGACATCGCCGTCTGCGCGTGTAGGCCATGCGCCTCACGCTACGACAAATTTCGGTCGCGGGTTAGTGCAGCTGACCTTGTCTCGGCATTTTGAGCAATTTTCCCTTCTGCACAAACATCGAATTCCTGCCCAATCACTATAGATCTGAAATGAATATGTGATGCAAGTCTTGATTTGAGGTTTCTTCAATGATGAAAATCTAAGTTCGCGGACAACTTGGGCATTGTTTAGCAGATGTCAATGAAGATTTTGATGGGTTCAATTGCTTAGATTAGTGCCGGAATGAAGAGATCAGAGAACTGGGGTTTTTAAAATTAATATTAGAATTTTTATTTCGAATCAATTGCTTGTATATATTTAAAAAGTGGACATTTTTTAACTTGACATATTAAAAGTGATCATTTTTTTGCAATTTACTCTTATTTAAAAAAATTACTAAATCAATCTTTTGGGGGCAAATTTGTCCAAAAAAAGGAAAAGTGACATATTTGCAAATGTTTTAAAAAGGGTTTAGTTTTGCGCATAACATTTTCAAAAGAGACATCTTTTGTAATTTCCTCTATTATTATTTAGCGTCGTAGATTGCATGAAAATTATAAAGTTGGATCAAACTTTCTCGAAATCGCAACGTAACACTTTCATGCATTATACGGGTGTAACGATTAGATATATATATATATATATGCATCCTGATGCAATTGTTACAGGGCACGGGGCATTATGTTTTAAGTATTGTTCCTCACTGTTGTTCCAATTGGATAAACTTTTTTAAATTATTGTCTACAAGAATTTTACGTTCCGATTATCTGGTCTTATTTTCCCTCCGTTCTGATTATCTAGTCTTTTTTTCCTTTTTAGGATGTCTCACATATATGGTCTCATTTTTATAAAAATCTAACTTGCATTTCTTTACAAATATATCTATATTTAATATTTTAATTATAACTATCAGTTTTAAATTTTACTCATAAAAAGGTACGTCAGGATGGTATTTTCTTATGAGTATGACAATTTTTATCTGCACATGTATCGAGCGCATACGGGTATGGACATGCCCGATATGTATTATCAGACTGTTAACTAATAATATTAAATAAGTTAAATGATTTAAAAGTAAAATATAGTAAAGTATTAATCGAGTACATAAGCCTGTAACTATTAATATAGTATTAACAAAAAATTAATTTAACGCTTTAAGTACTAAATCAAAACTGTATATTTATTTATTTTTGTTATACAAATCTGATGATATGTATAAATTCAATATATTATTATTTATTATTATTGAATTTTTCGAAAATTAGTCTTCTCGTACAACGCACGAGTGAGAGGCTAAACTCATAGTTACAATAGTTGATTATGATATGATTATTTGTAGGAATGACAATGGGGGCAGGTTAGCCATACGTTGGACACGCCCCATGTGTCTTGAAGTTGCCAAACCCACGAATTCATAGGGGGTCAAGATGGGTCGAGTCATGGAACAGGGTGGGACGCCGCCATGACCTACGAAAGGACTCATGAATTTTTTCTTGTTTCAATTAATGTTATGTGCAACGTATTATTAATTGATGAACGTAAAATAAAAAAACTTTACTTAGAATTTTGAAGTTTCTAACATTAACTAATATAATAACATGATTCTTTCAATTCGATAGAAAAATCATTTCAAAAAAATAATTTAATAAAAAATAAAAATAAATTGCCACATATTTATGTGTTGATGTATCAAATTGCAATCTCTAATAATTTCTACACATTTTTAAAATTAAATTTATTAAAAAAAAGAAATGTTTGGTGGGTCATCACTCTATGGGACTGGTCCAACTTGACCCGTACCCGCCCCAGATCTATGACGGGGCAGACAAATATTGCCTCGTACCCGTCCTTTTGCCCTAATTAGGCGTGTCAGATCAATCCTCGTAGGGGCATGTCTTCACAGGTTTGTGAGTCGATGGGTCAAATTGTCATCCCTGATTATTTGACTATTAATTATTACAATTTTATATAGATTGGACATATGAACTTGCACGACGTGTTTGGAAGAGACCATAATTATGAACCCAGGCATTTACTACAAATATCATATAGTGATTTGTAATTCGCATATCAATTCGTAATTTTATACAATACAATTGGTATATTGTACTTTATTTATGACATGATGTCTACACTCACACATCAATTTTGATATAAATCTATAGTATAACTCTACTTGTGTAACCCACGTGTGAAAAAAATCTAGTTAATTTTATAAATTTGTAGAATTGATAAAACTCACAATTACAATCCAGATCAAGTGAAGTGTTGGGGGACAAAAAGTAACACAAGTGGATAAGAGCTTACCCCTTACCGGGTGAGACCTGTATTCGAATCCCCCAACATCCCCCATCCCTTTATCCCCTTGCAATTAAAAAAAAAAAAAAAGGAAGTGAAGTGTTTAACGGGCTAATCCAACCCCGCCTGACCAAAATCCAATAAATAGAGGAAATTAGGCACTGTACGGGTAATTTAAAACTTTTGGGATATTTACGGCTAATTTTAATTAGATTGCAGATTTACACCAGTTTGCTAGTTTTTTGCCCACTGTATTTTTCCTTTTTTTAATTAGTTTATTTAGATCATATTTTTCATTAACCGCATATATCCACAACCATTTGTGCTGTCGTGAGTAAAGTTAACTGCTTGATAGTGTTTGGGTGATTATCATTTGATATTTTTTTAATTTTAATTTATTTTAGTGTATTGAGAGTATCGTTCGTCTATTATGCATTCTGTGTTCAAGAGCAGACTTTTTTTTTGTGCAATTATCTAAGAAAGGTCTCCCACCACTGGGACTTTTCAATCTGTTAATGGTATAATTAATCGGTGGACTCTATAGTGATCTGAATTTCGGTGAGTGTTATAGGCATACTGGTATTGGTCAATTCACGATCAAATTCAAGTGTCAGCAAGATTAATATGAGGCGTACAAGTGGTGCTGCAAGGAGTTAAAAATCAGTGAAGAAAGATAGAAGAAGTATTATCAAAAGGATCTCTAATATGATTCCTGTATGTTGCAAGGTATGTTTGTCTGTCTAGATACCAAATATTTCAGTGAGGTATGTCGTATATCAGTATAATAATAGTTTCTGTGAATAATTATTCAAGATACTGACATGGTACTCTCTCCCTCTTTCTGTGTTTTGGGTGTAATTTTAATGGTTAGGGAACTTATGTAGCGGAAATATTTAGGTCCATAATACCTGAAAAGAGGTATACATATACAATATTAGTGTTTTTAGGTTGTGATTAATTAAAATATAATACATCACTTGGCGATGTCGATATAATTAACGGTGATTGTGAATTCTTATTGAATGGGTCATTAATGATATAACCAATTCCTACTGCAACTGGGATAAGGAGATTTTTTCTTTTTCAATTTTCCTTTTTTTTTTGGGTGTATACTGTATAGTAGCCATATGTAGGTGATGTTTATTTATTTATTTATTTGTATCTTGTAATGTGAGTGTAGTTAGGTTGATTAATTTCAGTTTGTCAGGTTATATCTAATGTTGCAACTGCTATATGTTTTATTGTAATTAGGAAAGAGCATACATAATGTGTAGAGATTTTTGGCACAAAGGGAGAGTTAATGCGAAATCGAATGATAAGGTTTTTTTTTCTGAATTGAAATTTGTTTTCACTAACAAACATCGCGAATCGTGCTTTAGGGTATTATTGGAGTCTAACATTATCAAACTTAATTTACAGTTGATTCACCAAGTTCTTCTTAGGGAAATAAACTTTAGAGAAGATAATGAAATGTGGTTTGATGTGGGTTGGAAAAAAGGCACGGTTTTCAGTAGAAGAGTTTTGTTTAGTAACTGGCTTACGGTGTTGTGGAGCTAGTAATAGTATGGAGTTGTGGGCGAACTTCAATTCATTGAAGTTTGATTATTTTAATAGGTATCCATGTGTCGATAAAGAATCTATAGCATAAGTATTTAAATCAAAAAAAGTTCTTGATGATTGAGATCAGGTCAACATTGGTATTTTGTATGTTTTAGTTTCGATGATGATGACGTCTTATTACCATAGAGGAGCAGATGATTATTTTATGGTTGTCTTAGACTCAAATCAACGGGATGAGTATTCTTGGGGTAGAGATGTATTTAAGTTTACTCTAAAGAAACTTAAACGGAGATTGCGTAATAAGTCGTTGATCAAAGAGGGAAATGCTAGGCCTTATATTAGTTGTAAGATGGGGGATTTCCTAGTTGCCTTCTAGGTTTGGATTTATGAAACGCTGCAGAATTACAAGGGATATGTTGCACTAAAATTGGTAACGGGTACCTAAAAATGCTGAACTGGTCATCTGAGGTTCTTGAGCCTAACGAAGAGAATAACTTAGAAAAAGGTTTCTAGATCGGCTGCAGGTTTGGATTTGGTGCTTGAAAAATAGTTTATATATTGTTTTGTATGTTTTTTTTCTACTTGGAGATGTCTCTTTGTTTTGGTTTTTCTCATTCTTGTAGTTGGAGATAGTCAGGATACATGCTAATGGCAATGAGGTAATTAAATCAGACGTGTGCTCTTCCGATCTTGATAATTTCCATCAAGAGCAAGTGGTACAGGGAACGGATGAAGGTTCAGTGTTACCCAAAGTTGAGGTAGACAAGCGGGATGATGGGGCTGATGATAAGGCAAGTTTATTCTGGATAGAGGTTGAGGCCAGACTTGTAGATTTTTGCTAGCATCATTGCGTTCCATCATCAAGTAAAGCATCTCCGATTGTTATTTCGTCTGATTTACGGCGGGAAGATCAGGTACCAGAGGTGTTTAATTTTTTTATTATTTTTAATTTTTAATTTTTAATTTTTTTGTTATTCCTTGTTGTTATGTTTGTGCTGTGTTTGCTTGTGTCGGTGAACATTTCTAAGAAGTCAATGTGAATGACGTTACTACAAGTTGGCAGGGTGTCGGTTTAGCTGTATTTGGTAATAATATAATACAGGAACGACCAGAATTTATGGAAAAGATTGTTCCTGAGTCGTCAATAATCGGTGTGCATTATGATCGTGGTGGACAAAATTGTTCTATGTGTTTAAGGGGGCGATGTACATCAGCTTCAACTGTTAAACAACTTGACTTCTCTAATAATGAGGTGCATCTTATCATTGATTATTATTTTGCTTTTTTTTTTGGTGGTGTTTATAGTGTTTTTTTGGGTTTTATTGTATTGGCGGTGTAGTTAACTATGTATATACATATAAATTCCTTTTTCTCGTTTTTATAGAGTCCAAGTGTTGAGTGTAAAGGTCCTATCAGGTGTACCAAAGCAAGCATCTATTCAAGTACTGGTGTTTTTTGTATTACTTAGTATTATCTGATTTCTTGTATTAGGTTGTGTGTGGTTGTGTGTTGATTGATTATAACTCTGCTATGTTGGTTTGTTAGAAGCTTGCATCTCACTATTATGACATCAAGGTAGAGTTTCAGCAGTTTAGGAATGATTTTGAGAAGGATATTGAGGGTTTTAAAGAATTGCTTATATATGCAAAGAGGAATTTTGAACGCATGGTTTGTAGGCAAAACCACTATGGATGTTCGAATGCTAAGGTAATAAATGTAGGTTGAAGGATGTTAGTGTATATTTTTACTGACATAGGTTGTCCTAAAATTAAGCTTGGCAATAGTTTTAGGACAACCTATGTCAG
>CAVNYN010282344.1:0-21594 GCA_963692815.1 Nyctanthes arbor-tristis | reverse complement strand
AAATGAACCTAAAAAGCTTACCTACGATGTCTTTCACGAAAACTTTGTGAACTTCTCCGGTCGAGACATCCATGGTGGAGATGTAGAGAGATCAAGATAGTGGCGAGCCAAGAAGGGAAGGGTGGCCTTTGGTGGATTCCTTCACTAGGAGCAACTTGGGGCTCTTGATGGATCTTTTGTTGTACAATTTCTTGAAATGGGAATCAGAAATGAGTCTGAACCATTGCTTTGAAACACACTTGAGTTGGCAAAGATGTTTTACAAATAGTCTTGAAAATATGTCCCATAAAACATCCTGTGGCAGATTCTCCATGTTCTTAGGATGGAGTTGGAGAACATATGATGGATGATGGGAAGGAGGAGAGAGGGTTATATCCTCATTCTTTTTAGCATTGGATGACAATAAAGCTTGCCAAGCTTTATAAAGTGAAGCAAGATTTCTTTAAAAAAAAAAAACTTTGACCTTACACTCCCCATATAGGTTGAAGGCCAAGGGAGACGGATTGATCGTTCAATTTTATCGTAAAAATTGAATACTCATTAACTAAAGACAAATAGAAAAAGTAGTGATCCTCGCTTTTGTTCACTGCGTTCACGGTTTGGGTTACTTTTGTGGTGGTCGCAAGTCGTTTTCATTGTCTGCTTTAGTGGAAAACAAATCTATAGACTTTGATACATATTACAGTTGACAGATTGAACCGTCCATGCACTTTAATACGGTTCATTAAATTTTAGCATCTCATAATAATAATAATAATAAAAGTAATAAAAGGCATTGGGCGGCTACCGACTAATTGCATACGGCAGGTAGGCCGGTGGGTCAGTTGAATTTTATCAAAATTGCTGCTTTTAATTTCAAGCTACTTAATCACTAAGGGAATTGAAAATTATACTTTATTTTTTCAATTTTCGACTTTTCAAAGCTCACGGCGCCTCTTTGCATGACACGTGCGAGTTTAGCTCTAGCGTTAGATCAAAATCAATTCTTTCCCACCCCTACTGACAGCAACGATGGGGAATTTATCAGGTAAATAGCACGTTCCATACAAATGCATTGCATTTAAGGAATTATTAAAAAACAAAAACTGATCCTTCTAAATTCAAAATTTGCATCTCCTTTTCCCATTAAATTACAAACATCAGCTTCTGCAATAACTGAGTGCATACACGAAAAAATAAAGCATGTTCTGCCATACATACGCAGAAAACTCCTATTTTGTTTGTTTTGTGAACAAAGAGTCTGGTGCTAAACAAAATCAAGCTCCGCCAGCACTCAAAATAATCACCTTGTGCGACTTCTAAGCAAAAACAAACACGCCTTTGTCTGAGTTGACCATCCTTTTGGCAGCTGCAGTTCCAACAATTCTCTCTAGCTAAATGCCATAATAACACATCATTAAATTAGATTCGTGTGATTCTTCCCCTATAAATTATTTCAGAACCAGCAAAAGGATAAATCATTACAGGGGCGATTCATTCCCATTATAATTTCCATGTTATAATTTCACCTAGCATTTGTTTGACTACTACTTAATTACAACCACATATTTAAATATTTATCATATCCCCACCAGTTGAAATTATAATGAGAATCAAACACACTTCTAGATTCGCATGGAATAAACAAAAACCAGTCAGTCAACACAAGAAAATAGATTGGACTGCAATAGATGAGCAAAAAGAAGCATTTTTATCTTCCAAATTGGAGGACAAGAGTATTACCCGAAGGTAGTCAAGACGAGAAAACAAGACAGTGCAGTTCATGTTATCGGACTCTTCCAGCCAATTAACAATCTGCAGTCGAAAAGAGAAGATAACAGAAAAAGAATTACTTGCAAATCCAGAAATCAACGATTGTAAAAAGAAACAAAGTTCCCAAGAAATCTCTTTCACCTCTGCGTAGAATTCTTTCCTTTCTGGAAGGGAATAAATAATTAAATTCTTAACACCACGAATCTGAAATGCAAATGCCAAAAACAGTCAGCACATGCTACATGCAAGCCAAGTGGAGCAATAATTTTTATCCAAAAATATTCTTAACCAAGCATATTATTTAATGACTGAATCCAGCACTACTGTAAACCTAGAGCTGTGAAGTAATACATTGTGTTCAGTATCAAAAAGATCCAAATTTCACAGCATAAGACATTAGACATATTTTTCTTAAGGTACTCGACTTTGATAGGATGCAAAAATAATCACAGCAGAAATGAAACATGCCACATGCCACTTCAAGGATACACTCTGCAATTAGCAAGACCAGGCATGCAAAGTCTAATATCACTACGATTGCCAGCTTGATAAACATAGTAACATGAAAATTGTTAGTCTTATTGGGTGGAGCAAAGAAATATTTATCTAAAATACTAGCATTATGGTTTGGATCTTAAGTTCTTGATAGCATTACAGCGTTGGAGATCACAATCCTGTGTATAGAAACCACTAGGGACCTTCTGGTTGTCCATTTGATTGCATTTTGTTCATTCGTGTGTAGTGTGTGGAGTCAATGATGACTTTTTGGTTTAATGCTGTAGACTTTGCAAAATTAAAGAAGACACATGGCCCTACAAGACACGTCCAGCCCACTTCCAGACATGTTAGACAGTGTATATCATTGTTACCTCTTTTCTTCAGCATTCCAACATGCCTACATCATTAATTGTGCATGGAGATTCCTAATTACTTATGGATGAGAAGTTAAGGATGAAAAGTACAACATATAGCTGAAAGTCAAGACTATAAAAAACAGTGAAAATAGAACCTTGTATCTATAGTAGAAGTGAGCTCTCTCTGTATAAAGCATTATCTTCTTTTCCCCCCTAAAGAACTGGCCTCGTACATGAGATATATCCTTTGGTTTGATATACCTATATATATACATACATATATATATATATCAATAGATTGATAATCAAACAGAAATGCCAGGACGTGTGCTCTTCCGATCTCTGACAACTCTTGCATAAAAAATAAAAGAAATCACTTACTCTCCAAACAAGCAGAAGGATGCACCCTGTGACTTCAAAAAATTTCGTAGTCGAACAAACTCGAAGTATGAACTAATAAATATCATAACCCCAGGCTGCATAAGATGATAAAATGAGACGTTCAAAATAAGAATACCTAATAATCGAGGAATTCAACATATATTTATCAAGGCTCACATTACCTGAACAGAATCTCTAAGCTTGGGGAACACCTGCAAAAATAGAATTTCAGCTCTACTGCATTTCAACAAAATCAACAATATTTACTAATGAACAGGCCAATAACATAATATTTGCTAATGCAATCAGCTTATTCCTACAGAAGGGTAATTTTACTATTCTAACATAAAACTAAAGGCCGCCTCAAAGTCCAACTACAGCAATAAATTACATCACAGAGGTCAAATAAAAACTGCTAGAACTTTGGTTTGATCATGGACACCATGAATGTTTGAGAAGATACAGCTGCATTGATGAAAAATTTAGTTTATTTATATATATATATATATATATATATTTAAAAACAAAAGCAACTATCTGAACCTTCTGAGAAAAATGCTCAAGACGACTGTCATCAGCCTCCGCTATCGATTTTGTGTCATAACGTTCATAAATCTGTGACAATTAAAAGAACAAAGAACATAAACTTCAGAAAACTTATATACTTTTATCTCCTGGTGAGACAAATCATGATCCACGATTCACAAACCATCTAAAAGAATAAGGAAAATTACTAATTATAAAGCCTCTAGAAATGGCAAACCACGCAATACCAGTAAGGCTTTATTAAAGTAGATGGTCATTGGTCAATATTTGTGTGGTTGTCTTGTATTTGCCATAGTAGAATAGCTTTGCCCATCCTAACTTTTATTTGTTGGAAATTACAGCATGACTTAACACACTTGTCATTCCAATAATTAATCATTTATTGTAAGCAACCTTGATGCTATTGCAATTAGATAGACAAATGTTTAAAGAGCATAAGTTCAGGAGCATACAGATTGACGAGAGTGTACACTTGAAACTTGATGCCAAGAACATTAGCATAATGGTGCGAGCAAGATTAGAGAAAAAAAAAGTGGGGGCCTGGGGGGTTCCATATTAATAAGAAGATGTTAATCATTGGATATAAAGCATTGAACTAAGGTTATCTTTCTCGAAATGACCATTGAAATTCTCAGTTTGAGAAGCAGAGAAGAGATTCTCGAAATGACCGTTGAAATTCTCAGTTTGAGAAGCAGAGAAGAGATTAACTTAAGGAGGTTCTGAGGAAAATTAAATATTATATCTTGTCAGATCAAAACCAGATTGAAGACAATATTAAATGATTAGGCTCAATAAGTAATTTCTCTGTAGAAAAACTCAAATATAATTTAAGATAAATATTTCCATGGAGACAAATCACTGAAATAAAAGATGCTAATAACTCCCTTACTTTAATGTTAAGAAAAATATTGTTAAAAATAGGCTGTAAATATGTGCTCTTCCGATCTAATTATTTTCTCACATAATCTAACAATTCCAAGAGATTTATGAACACATATTAACTTCTTAAAATACTACAACTAGTTAGCCTCAGAAGTCATACTAATTAGTAATTGCCACAATCCTAGACGCCTAGATATTAAAATCCCTAGAGGTAAGGATTTAATGAAATAGCACAGACCTGCCGAACTTGAAGCAGAATTTTCGGAAGAACACCTTTATAATGGCATTCCAATTTCACCTGAAAAAGCAAACCTTTCAAGCTAACAATTTCGGCTGTGCCACAATTAACAGAACAATGACCAACACCAAAGAGTGAAAAGATCTAATCTTGGTAACAACACCATGAAAATCTCACAATCATTCTCACAATCATATATATATATATATATATATCATGTCACAATACATAATAACCTTACTCAAAGCAGGAAAGCAGAGCAGAGAAAATTCAAAAACCAAGGTACACTTTCCACGCGCGCGCGCGCGCGCAGAGAGAGAGAGAGAGAGAGAGAGAGAGTCTTTGAATGAAGAAGCTATCAAACTAATCAAAGTTAAGCACACACTCAATGGCGACATAAAGACAATATGGGGAAAGGGGCAAACCTTTCCTTTGTAGTTAAAGCATTGCTGATTGAACAGTGTATTGATGTCTGTGAAAGTGATGCAGAGGAGTCATCATCAGTTGCAATATGGAAAACCAATTAAGAACTGACATTCCAGCTATACAAACAACGAAGTTGGCATGGTAGACATAGTGGAAACTAATACTATTAGAGGAAAATATTAAATAGATCGGAAAACAAAAGAGAAACGCAAGAATGCAAGAACAATACTAATTGGTAACTAAGCTATGTGATGCTCAGTGATTCCTTCTCTCTGGCCAGGAAGTTAACATATGCAATCCATTGTTGCTAAAGTACCAAAAGTTACTAAACCCAGCATTCTGAATTCATTTACCTGGGTTTATGTGAGAGCCTAAAATTATTGTTTGCCGATAAGATCGTGCCTGTCCATCTAGATACCTAAATATAAGATAATCAAAAACAAGAAGAAAATATATGCCGCAAGAGGCCAATCAATGTACAGAGAATCAAATAACAGAGAGAATATTGAATGACCAACATTAGGCATATAAGAGACACACCATGGCCTTATGCGCATAATGTCAGTTCCATGCTGCTTTGATGGTATTTGATTCAAATGTTCAACAACGGTCTTCACATGAGACCAATTCTATACAAATAATATAGAAAAGCAATAATTAAAGTATAAATGTGATTCAAACGATAAGACTTCACTGCAGTAATAATCTACATACCTGCATTACCATGACATCTGCATGATCAATGATTAAGATCTGAAACAAAAGATCCTTAAATTAGTTGACACATAATAAACACCTCGATCTAAGAAAGAAACTGGTAAATAGCCCTACACATTTGGTAATGATATATGAAGCTTACCTCAATAGAAGAAATAAAATCAACATCTTTTTCTTTAACAACTTCAGCCTCCCCAATTTTCTGATATACAGTAATCGAACAATCTTAAGTTAGATTGCATGGGCAATATAAAATATTATCCATATAAAGAGAGCTAGCTATAGTAGTCTTATGGTAGACTTCAAGAAAACCAAGGAAAGATGAGGTATATTTTAAGAGATCGGAAGAGCGTCAGTAATTGCTGCCTAGGCCTAATCAAAAGTACATTGAACAGGTGATATGTTCAATGCTTGGTTGTGATTTTGGACGCATCGTGAGTTTTTCTAAGCAATGAGGGTCCCACGTTAAGCAAGTTTAGTCAGTCATAAAAAGAAAACAGATGAAGTTTGATTGATCTATTAGTAAAAAATAGTAAATAAATTCCTAAGTCTTGCCCAAATATGCCACCAAATCAATGATAAGCATTTAATTTAAAATGAATGAGGGGAAAAAATAAACCTGTTGTCTTCAACAGCAAAAAATAGAAAGAAACACCTAAAAGCAACTGAGGTCCTTCGTTTTATAATTGGCACATATTTGTCACTTTGTTACATCCCTCCAACCTTCCCAATAGAATCTTACTTAAAGTGATCAAAGCAAGTGCTACAACATCTATAGAAAAGCTCATACGGGAGAAACACTTACAGTGATCAAACCAAGGGGAGAAGCAATTATCAAGTCTGAACTATAAAAGTCACTATACAACCTCAGACTCCTGGAAAATGAGAAAATAACACATTAGGCAATACCCTTTTTGGTTTAGAAGATTGAATACAACCCTTTCCATAAAGCTCCAGCCAAGCTCTATGTAAAAAATATTGCCTAAACAACATGCAACGCAAGAGCAAAATGACATGTTTCAAGCACAAATTTTGTCCCCACATTTTGGAAACATATATAGACTGAGAATAGTGAAGCATACATATTAATCAGAAAAGAACTATTGTTGTTGAACCGTATGATCCAAAAGCCTAAGCTATTAGAGAGGGCCTCCTGCATATCATTAAAATCTTGTCTTCATCACGTAAACAATTTCATTATCTCCTCTAATAATACCATGTAAACCAACTCATCTAAAAGCTTTAAGGTGTCAGAAAGGCATTATAAACAATTTAAATCCAGCTTTTAACAATTAAACAATTTCAGGTTACATGCATCAGAAAGCATCCAGAAAAAGTTCCAGATGGATAAAGTAAATATCTACACGCTTACTTCTTGGTGAACTTAATGCCTATCATGAAGTGATCATTGTTATTATCCTTGCCCAGCAATGCTTGAAAATCTGGAGGTTTTGTAGACTTCTTTGACTTAGAATTTTCTGAGTCATCCTCTTCATCCTTGTCTTTGGTGCTTCCAGGACCAAACTCATCATTAAAGCGTTCAATGTTTTCCACATTAACCTTACATGAAAGACAAAATAAATGATCTTTGCATTCCATAACGAGTTCTCCCCCTCTCTTAAAACAACAGCATTCACCTAAAAACGAGGTATCACTACAAGAAAGCCAGTTAATCATTAAGTGTGAGAAATCA
Source organism: Nyctanthes arbor-tristis (assembly GCA_963692815.1). Taxonomy (NCBI): domain Eukaryota; kingdom Viridiplantae; phylum Streptophyta; class Magnoliopsida; order Lamiales; family Oleaceae; genus Nyctanthes; species Nyctanthes arbor-tristis. The sequence continues at coordinate 14,105 of CAVNYN010282344.1, read as the reverse complement.
ATCAATGAATTAACAAACTTGGCATGGAACCACATTCTCCTGCAATTGCAAACTTCTACTTTTTTGTTTTCTATAGAAATTAAGTAACTTTATTACTCATAAATGTGCATCAAAATCAAGAATTCCTATCAAAAGCTTCACGAGTTCATGAGAAAATTTAGTATACATCACATTCTTTCAACCAATAAAGCAATGACAAGAAGCCTTTCCCCAGATGAGCGCCACACTGCTATTTCTTCAAAAAATTATGGACTATGCATCCAAAGCACCCAAATAATAACCATAACAAAGGTTTCGGCGTAACAGCACCCAGATTTCCCAAGGACGAAACCAATGGGTTTCTGCACATTCTGGGAAAAAAAATTCCGATAAAAAACAGTGTCAAGATCAGTGGAACACTTTTAACAAGTCGTCTACATGTCACACCAGAAGAGTAAATGTGGAACTTGCCTTTGAACTAATCAAAAGTATTATCTGCCTATCAAAGAAGTTTAGAGGAACTGTTCCAAGTCACGAATTTAACAGTCAGGTACTGAAGATAAAGCATCCCATATGCACATACGTATTTGCAGAAATAAGAAAATCAAGAATCTAACCAAATAAAGGATGTACACCTCCAAGGCAATATACCTCCTGCTAACCTTGACCATTTTCAGTTTCCAAAACTAACTTTAATTCTTCATTATTGCGATTATAATCAATGATCAAATGTTACGAGATCAAAAAACTGAGTGCCAGTCTCTACGCGCTTTCTGTTGTTACTTCACATCCAAAAGGATCATCCCAATTTCTTGCCCTAATTGTAACTATTTAACTAACTTGTAATCTTTTCCATCTAAGCTTGGCTGCAGGTTACAGCAATGGACTCCAGAGGATAGTTTCTTGGGTCCTTGGAACCTTAGCAATCCATCTCATCTTCCTATTTATCACCAAGAAGTACCATGACAGTCCAAAACCATTTTAGATTGCTTCATATGGGGAAGAAAACAGTAGAGATCAATTCTATCATGGAGGAGAGGAAGCACACAGTCAAATAGATACATGACCAGTGGATCTTAATCACAAATTTTTAGCTCAAAGACAAAGTGACATATACAAGTTCCAGACATGAGACATGAAAAGGAAATACTACAGTATCTAACAATTGGTGGCTATATAAACAGCACTCCTTTCCCCCGGTACAACAACTAAAAACCTCATTATACACTGTATCAATGTTGGCAGTAAACCCAGCAATTAATCAGTGAGAACACACTGAATCCTGTAAAGTCAAATTAATAGGAATATATTCTCACCTAAGATCTATGTATCGACTCAAAACGCAATCTATCATCACAGTTTCTTGTGGCATAATGCAAGCACAGTAGCATACCTTGTTCTTGGAGGGGATCAACTGGATCAGCCTCTTCACAACCCGCCGTGCAATGCCCGCTAGAGGCAAAAGAATCAAAACCTGAACCAAATAAGAATGATGAGCCAAGGCATGTCAAATGAAGGAGCATAACAGGCATCCAGGTGAAGGTGACCAGAGTTAGGAAAACAGCAAACTAGTGTAATACCCGACAAAAGCAATGCAGGAAGCCCCTAGTGGAATCTAGCCCCAAATGATAACCATGTAATTGAAGACCGCTGACTCACCAAAGCATAAGGAAATTGTGCGGTCATGTAAATAAAAAAATTCTAATGCGCTCTCAAAGTCACTGTGAGCTTGTCATCTAGCCCAGATATTAAACCATAAACTGTCACAGGAGATGTTTGGAAAATCTTATAAATAGTGTCTTAAGGTCAAAATTGATCTCTGGTATAATACAACACTAGAGTAAAGATCCAAATATTCTCAAGTACAGTTATTGATTTTATTTTAATGCAGCAAAATAAAATATGTTAAACCCTCATTGACAATTAGTGTATCATAGTAAAGTCATATTTTTATTTGAGGAAGTCTTTATACAATATCCTTGCAAAGATCTCTTAATGTACTTAGGAATACTTATGACTTAGTATTATATATGTGCATTTAGGATATTATTTGTTGCTCATTTGTCGTGCATTGCACATTTAATCGTAAATTACTGAAGCGATACATGTACAAGTATTAGTGTTTTGGATAACCATGGCTATATAGTCCAATTGACGAAACATCCCCAATATAGGATGTAAATCAAAGATATATTATATCTCTGTCTCCTTTAAGCCCCATATTTTGAATACCATAAATTGCCTATAGCCATGAAATCTGTGTTGAGAGCTTTGACAACAAGTACCCATCACTTGCACACATAGTATTCAAGCACACAATTATATAATAAAAAATATAATTCCAATTGGCAGGAACTAGGAATACCTTAGGACGAGTAAACCCACGGTCAAGATAAGCACTGCCGTTAAGAATTTTATCCTCCAAGATCTCTTGATTCTTAGCCAGTTTCCTTTCATTCCTTGTCATGAGGTCCTTACTTTTGAATACATGATTCAACTGCAAACAAATATTTTGTATAACCAAAAGGCGTTTTGAAAAATTGGAGCAGACTAAAAATAATACACCCACTATATGCAGAGAACAAAATCATAGATGTACCTTGTATTCATAAAAAAATAACAAAGAAAGGAAATATACATACTGAATGCATAAGGTAAGCATCCATGATACAGGAATCTTCTTCCAGACCTTTGAGGTAAAACGGCTTCTTATTATGGTGCATTATATCCTGATAGCTGTTACCTAGAGAACGAGAGTCAAAACAACATTAAGTATCATGCCAATGGATGCATAAAAGGAACTAACTCATCCTAGAAAGTGAATTAGAATAAATTAATTAATTAGTTGGAAGCTATGATAAAGGTTTTCAAATCTTTCATAATCTCCTCAAGAAAGTGAAACAAGGAGAGGAAACAAATAAATGTAGACAGACGTGAGCAATTGGAAGATTTGGCAAATGATGAAATATTTCTGACATTTGCAGAAACTAATGATAAACATCATTGCAAGGGAAAAGATTACGTCGCATATGGAAAACTTTCAATAAGAAACTTCCAGAAGTCAAAACAATTCTTAGATGACATGTAAACACAAATAACCTTTGCCAACTACCCTAGAGCCCTTCCAACAAACAAGAACAATGCCATTATGCCACTTAGATGTGGAAAGCTTTGTCTTTCTTTGTACTATCAAGAATGTAAGGATGTCTAGATGGAACCAGAAACATATAACATAGAATCCTAGAAGACTGACATCAACACCCAATAGAACATTTTCATGAATTAGAAGAACTAAGAGAAAGAAGCTTCCACCCTTAACACTAGTCTTATACAGTCAAAATTCCATGGTATTATACAACCACCAACACCAATAGAAAGCATTCATATCAACTCAACGAAATAAATTCAAGCCTTAAGGCAGATTTTAATTTTCATGAATCAATTAGTGTCCAAGGAGATCCAAAATATTCTAATGAAATGGGATTGTTTGACAAATAATAGATGACTCTATGTGACTTGACCTTCATTGTACCAAAAGATGTAGAAGCACTAGGATAATCTTATCATGGAATATCCTTTTCAATATTTATGAGATGCAGTTGGAAACCATAATGTGAATGCTTGAGATTGAGGAGTTACTCGCTGGGAAGAAAACAGACTTACACACTTGCAGCATACTGCCTCAAAAGAGTTTCTTAAAAGGAAGCAAAAATGAGATCATTCATGGTCTTACATATCCTATCTGCAGATTAGAGTGCATCTACTTGTCCCTCTCAGGGTCAGCAATCATCAATCTGATAAACGCACAAGTTTTGGTGAACTACAAAAATAAAACTCCCCACAGATACCTCCTAGCGACCTTCGGCAAAGGATCTATGATAACAACACCCCCACCCAAAAAAAAAAAAAAAAAAGTAAAAAACCATATATATATATTACATTTGACCTAGGTACTAATTAAAATGCTGATTTCAGATGAAAAAGTAATATAATCCCCAAGATGCAGGTTATTAAAAAATCCGAGCAATTTGCTATTAAGATTCATCCACTTTGAATGATATTAAAAGTTTCTCAGAACAGTGACGCTTGACTAATTTCACTTACAAATAGAGAAAAACAATCTCTGTTTAGATTTGTGAAATTCACTGCCTCTAGATTCACCATAGATTTCCAACCAACGCTTGTATAACTTTGCCTTGAGACCATAATGTGAATCCATGTCCAAATCCTGCAAAAACAATCATAATAATGCAACATGCTCGTGTACTTAAAACAAAATGCAGGGAAAAGCTATATAAAATTAAGTTGCGTACACATGTTGCAGATAAGATGGCATATGTAAACTCAAAAGAACTAGAAAGGCTTAACTAAAAATCCAAGGTGGCATATAAAGTCAAACCAGATGTAAAACCAAAGAACATTTGACACAACACCACCTTTCTAGTTTCTACTTTGGACACAATCATCATTGATATCCCAACGGGCATGTACAGTACCATGTTGTGTAAGGAACTTGAGGAGAGCCACTGAAACCTAGTTTCTACTTTGGACACAATCATCATTGATATCCCAACGGGCATGTGCAAAACCACGTTGTGTAAGGAACTTGAGGACAGCCACTGAAACCATTAACGTCAAGTAGTGTATCCTCACAAAAACTAAGATAAGGTAGCAGAAAGATTGAATTGGTACAATTATTTTATGAGCTTGGGAAAATTGTTATATCGACCTGGTAGTAAAACTGCTCTTAAAAAAAAGGCCAGATTTCTTGGTCTAGGCATAAAGCAGTGACACGGTTTTCACAGATTAGATGAATTGGAGAAAAGCAACAAATAGATGAGGGTGATGACCTAAATAACTATAATAAACAAATGCATGACAGATCCCAGTCCGCCCAAACTTCTTGTAAAAATACCAAACTAAATGAACATAAACCCAGTGATTTCAGAAAAATAAATAAACCTAAGAAACGAGGTATGCAAATAAAACAGACATAATAAGAGACCTCAACCAGGCGCTCTCCTGTTCCTCTCCAGTAGCATCTTGACATATTAAAAGCAGGCATCTTCCACGAATAGCTCCATTTTCTACTCAATACACAATCAATCTCTTCTTTGGACAATTTGTGACGCAAATGATTTTCAAATGTACTGCAGAATATAATCACTAGTGAAGATCTATATTTCTCAATAATTTAAAAGGAAAAAATAAAAGAGGGGGCAAAAGAAAAGATACTCTTGCACCTCAAGAGAGCTAATAGAACTCTTACGTGAAAGAAGATTAAACACACACCTGTTATAACTGAAATTATATTTCTGGCAATTAAAATACAAAAACTGTAGCGTAATCTGTTGTTTTTCCCCCCTGGCCAGGGAGTTTAACTGCAAGCTGGTACGTCATCTGGTTTGCCGAAATTATTAATAATCACGATATTTTTTCCCTGGATATATATTAAATATATAAAGCACTGATGTGCATGGCCAAAATGAATATGCTGACAAAACACTAGATCAATGAATATGACTAGGACATGAAAGCACACGTCTTAAATATGACCAAAAGCCAAACGTCTGCAGAAAGATAAATTTAGTATAGCTAGCTTACAATAATGCGGGCCTAGAGAGTTATTGCAAGACTAATAGTGCAGGAAACTTGTTTAGCGTTAAGAATAATTTCTTCAGACGTGAATCACATAGCAAAATTGAATGAACTGTTAAGACACTTGATTCAGTTGGTAAGGACCAAACTTCTAATCTGAGGTATGAACTTTGTTTCATCAGTGTCATAGTTTTCGAGCCCTTATTTCGTCAGTTTCAGAGTTCCATGCACTTAATAACCTTGCGATTGCAGATGCTGCTGACATGGATAGACCATGGCCTCTCACATCACTTTCTTCATCTGTGTCAGACAGTCGATCATCTATTCCATCATCTTCACTCAGCTCTGTATCACCAACCAATTCAGGTTCCTTTGGTCCTTTTGCAACAGTGTTACTCCTAGGAGACTCTTCACTATCTACTGAAATAAGAAAGCAAAGGTGCAAACAATTATGTCCAAAATAAAAATTCAGGGCTAAAACAAAATCCTTGGAGGAGATCCATTGTTTCAACATCAAAGAGAAAACATTCTAGTGTGTAATTTTAAGAACCGGAAAGGCAATAAAAGTTGATTTATGTACTGACACTATCTTGTGTGGATCAGTCTGAGACAATCTAAGAGGGATGCATACAATGGTGGTGCCATTAAGTCATCTGGTTCCGTCCTATCTATCTGAGTAATTTTATGAGCTGGTATATACTTCAGGACTGGTGAGTGTGCAACTTAAGTTAAAATTGAGACTTGGCAACAACTAACAACCTCGTAAGTGAAGACACCTATGAGCAATTTCAAAGATTTAAGATTTTCACCAGTTTATTAGATTTGCATCCTTGCCTTACCATGTCACAAGGTAGGCTATCAAGATTATTAGATTTAGTAATTCAATTAATTGACATTGGAGATAAGCAAGTGATCTCATAACTTCCCAGGCGATCTAATTATAGTGAACTGGACAATTTCAAGTTTCTTCCTCAAAAATCAAGTGGGAGGTTAGTAGCGTAAACTAAAGCATGGGCATTTCTTGGCTGCATAAAAAGTTCCCTGACATGTGAACTTACTATGCATAGATCAAAACTAATTCCAAGACATAATCATGTTCTAGTTGAGCAACAGGAAAAAATGAATCTAGCCATGCGGCAGGGGGAATGGCAAATGTGATAGCATACGCACCTTCATCATGTTCACCAGACTTGCTAGATGATTCAGTATTATCATCTGCATCATCTTCTGTTTCACTTCTCCCTTCTTCTTCTCTCTCCCTACTCAAGATATAACCAAAGCAAAGTCTTAAATAACTAAATATAATATAGTGAATGCAAATACGATACATGTTTTTCAGGGATATTTAATACATAATTATAAAGATAATGCCGAATTTAAGTTCAGGTGTTGTCCTCTAGGACATTTATGGTTCTACTCAATTTTTCTTTTTCCCCTTTTTAATATAAAAAACTTACTTTGATTGGAAGAGAAGTTTCATTGTAGTTTTAAATGTACCAAAAGTTTTAAATAAGGAAGCATTGGCTTGATAAGCAAAACAGGAACTATCTTACACACTTAAGAAATTCAGTTGCAACTACTCATATCCTTTTTGAGGTTTGCGTTACTAATTTTACAGTGCAGAGTTTAGATAAGTGGTCCTCTAGGATTTAAAATCATCCCAGTATATTATCCACCAGTTGCACCTTTAATTCCAAATATCCTAAATTTCACAAGAGTGCGGTGGTGGATAATCCAAAGTTTTATATTTTAATTTTGATACAGACATTCTTCCTCATGTCCTTCCCTGAGAGTTCTAGAAACGGACCCCCGATTCCCTGCAACCTTCTAGTGAATTAACAAAGTCGATTCTACCAGGCAAATTTGGATAAGTATGTCTTCTTGGATTTGAGTTGCTTCTAGAATATTTACTTAGACTAGGATTCACTGAGAATTCAAAGGCACAGCATCTTTAAGCTAACATCTATAGCAAATCCAGAATTTTAGGAGTTCATCTAAACAATCCTCCATTCCACATCCTAAAACAACTCCCTCTTCCCCAACCAACCTTGTAAAATGCAGATTCCCGTGTCTGAATTAGTTTGGCACTTAATAATCTTATACATCTAAAATGTGTTTAACTTTGAACGTCACCAATATGCCTAAAGAATTTTCCCTCAACACATCAAGGATGCTGAACTTTCTTTTGCTTTTTCTTTCCCCTTACTTTCTAAATCTTAGAAAACCAATTCTATTTCAAAATAGAATTTGGTCAAACTAATAACATCCATACATCTTGTGCGAACCACCTCTATTACACAAATCTCTACCATCCATTTCCAGATAATCTAATTCTATTTCAAAATAGAAATAGATTGCTAGATTGCTAACAGGGGCTTTATTTAATTATTTACTCTTTGAAAATGAATGAAAACTGAATAGTCATATTCAAATATTTTTGTCTAACAGAAACTGCGAAAGCTATGTTGCATCTATGTTGGCATTCATATGGAATTCTAGTTCATCTTCAAACCCACATGTTGAAACCTGCATTTCTAAATCCAGCACTCAACCATAAATAATAAATAAACAAGAAACTGCTGATCAAGCAAAAATTTAGTAACGAAGGTATCAAGTTACCGTCTTCTCAAAGCATTGGCAATAGTTGCATTTTGAGACCCCAGTGTCTTCAACAAACTGTCATACATAGTCAGCTCTTTATAAATTACTTTTTCTACTTCCTCATCGGAAGCCACATCCTTGTGCTCCATTGACAAATTCTCTGTATTAAAATTCAAAACATTTAACCTGGGTTAAGTTGGGATTTTTGTTTATAAACGTTGTAGAAATGACTCTGGTAGCATTTATAGGTCCCACAACACGTGGATAAAAAGAGGTTTGACATTTTATGTTTTAAAAAAAAAAAATCGCAGCTTAAAAAGGGGCTCATACATTTATTCCTGATGCTATGGAGATAAAAGTTACAGCAATTAGTTGGTCGCCAACCAAAAGCCCTGACATATTCTTGTGTTGTCTATTACTGTCAGTACTTCGGAACCTCATTACTCTTTATCAAATTTCATCACTGGGAACAAGAAGCCAGGCAATATACTATTGCAAATGAACAGAACTATATGAACCAGCTAATTAACGCCCTTTCCCATTTTGTCAATGAGATGCCACTATAAAGTGGTGCTTCAACGCATCAAAAATACCTTTTAAATGAATAACTTATATTATTTTCCTAGGCAATATATAAGAGATCGGTCCTTGTACCCAACGGGTTTGATAAATAAGCGATAATAATCCTTAATTTAAATTTTTAGCTAATCAACGGTCTGACAGAAGATATCTTTCTGACAACCTCAAATATTTGCTGGCACAACCAATTTCATGCACTAGAAATCTGTGTGTTATTTTGGTAATTAAAAATGGTGCGCCTTAGTTTATCTAGCACATGTAATCATAAAACAAACTTCAAGCATTGAAAGAAGGGAAAAAAACGAAGAAGTTCAGTTGACAATCAACTTACCTGAGTCATTACTCTGAGAGGGGCTTGGCCTGAATTTGTCGTTGTTAGCATAGCAATTGCGTTTTTCAGTTCCTTTCTGTTCTATTGTCCCTGCTTTACCACGTCTCTTTATCGCTGTTCGTGAAATTAAAAAGATAACAGCTTTTTATCCAATTACATATAAATTGGAATACAAGTTCATAGGAAGGAGTAACACACGTAATAACAGAATTAATATTGTATGACAAACAGCTATGACTTCTCCGGGAAAATGTGTGGTTAAGAATTAAGCAAAATTATGGCTCAACCTGCAAGACTATTTTAGTGGGTGAATTTTTGGACAAATGTAAGTGACTAGGTTCCTCAGACAGGAATCTAGTCATTCTGCAACAACCACTCCGCATGGGAACTGCTATAATTTCATATATTCTAGTACAATCATTTAAGGCCGATCAGGCTGAACTAATTGTAGGAGGGAAAATTACTAGTAATCAGAGTCAAGTAGTCTACCTTTGTTTCTAGCACACCGTTGTTTCCCCATTGTCGTGTAGCACACGCACAAACACGGGGGCCGCCTGGGTTAGAAGATTGGTTGCTGTTATTATTTCAGCGATAACACTTGAGGGGCGACCCAATAGGCAAGGAGAAAACCATAAGAGAAACAGAAGTATTCTTGAGAGAATCCCGTTGCCTGAAGGGAAAGGATGGGGGGCGTGAAAAAAAAAAAGGAGAAATCCAAATGGCTAGAAGTAGAGAACGGCGGTAACGCTGGAATGAACTGGCAATTGCCCAAACGAGTCTGATATTACCTTCCAAGTCTGGTAATGAATAACAAATTGGCGGCAAGAGTTTGATGAAATCGTTTACTGGTTTCTTTGCACTAATAATAATGAAAACCTTGTCCAGTCAACCTATTGCCGTTCTAGGGTTTAACCGAGGTTTTAGTACACGAGCTAAAAGCCTAAAACTTTAGGTTATACCACACGTCGGTTCTCCGAGGATGCTCGCCATTTTTTTTTCTTTTTTTTTGGGGGGTGGAATTTATTTCTTTTCTTAGTCTATTTTATTTTATTGTATTAAAAAACTATTATATGATAAATAAATAATAGTATACAGTTTTAGAGGTAAATAAATCTAATAACAAGGTCAACGTTAACTAGAGAAACTGCATCTCAAAAAGCAGCTAAAGGTAATCCACTATATATTAAAAGAGGCACTTTCAATGCTACTGTTTATTCTTCCCGTCTGATACGGCGTCGTTCTTGTGTGTTATCTTTTACCCCGAACGGAAACAACATCGTCTATGCAGAGGCCCAAATCTGTACAAACAACTCATTTCAACGTACGCACTGACCCATCTCCTCCCCATCTCCTCTGCCAAAAGAGGAAAACAGGCTCGTTATTGCGTCTTTCTCCATTTAATCACATAAGGTGGCTTGAATTCAATAGCGTAATCGACTAATACTCTATGAAAGACTTGTGCATTTCTGATTTTGCTTCTGATCTTGCTTGTTATCTGTTTTTTGCTTTTGATTTTGGGATTTTTTTTTGGTTCAAGGGTCGGGTCTTGTGAAGGATTTCAGGTCGCTATTGTGGTCGGCTGCCGGTATTTCTTTTTTTTTTCCGTTTGTTTTTGTTTTTCGATTTCTTCTTACTTTTTTCGTATTATTATAGAAGAAGATGTATCCTTCTTTTTCCTTTCAACAATTTTCAATTTAACGCAATTCTGATAGATCTCAGATTGTTCATAATTGCTTTATTTTTCTTGTGCTTTGCAGCAAAACTATATTTGTTCAAGCAGAGATTCGGAGGTGTTCTTACTTCTTAGCTGGATATAGTGTGATGGCTTACCACATTTATGGGTTTGAGTGCTGATCTCTTTTCGTTTTTATTATTACTTTCATTTCAAGTATTTTTTTTTTAAAACTAAACTTTACTCTGTTCTAATTTCTAAATTACAAATAAACATAATTTTTTATTTACATAATTCTTCCCTGTTGTTTATGACAAAACCAAATAATATAGTTTTGCTTATCTATTAGTCTTGGGCAAGCCAGTTTTAATATTGTAATGTAAAGTAAAATTCGACCTCGGTACAATATAACGAGTTTAGATTTTGTACTCTTTTTAAGCCATTGATTGAATATATGTCATCTAAAATTTGATATAGTTGATCTCTAGCTCTGTATGCCAAAGTGCATCTTTGAACAAGTTTGAAGAGAGGGCTAAAAAATAACTAGCAGATAGTATAAGGAAAGGCATTTGGTTAGCTTTCAAACCACTTTAGTTATATGCATGTCCATTATCTATAAAATTTTATCATGATAGAATTGCGAGATATTTGGTGCGCTTTTGTAATTAAAATGAAAATAAGATTATTAGATATAGCGTTGTTGGTGATTTTTCTATGTAACTTAGGTATTTTATTGCTTCATTTTCACTTATTCATTTATGAGAACTTGTGTAGAAAATCTTTAGCTTTTAGTTAATTGACTAATATATGAAATTGAAAGACATTTGCATGTATCTCAAAGTAGAAAGTATGAAATATGGTTGAAGAGGACTACTATTTCAACATTAGACCATTATAAATATTGATTTTGGGAAAGCTGCTAATTGTAGAATGAATGAGTGTTAGAAAACCTACTCTATTCTAGACATACACGAATTCGAATTAAAATATGATATTGTTGCTTTCTTTTTCCTTTTATTTTCGAGGTAGATTAGTTAGGTCAATGATTGAGCTCAATTTTAGAGCAGATTGGTTTCTTTTGGTAACTTGTCATTTTGATAGTTCTGTCACTTAACAATGTAAGATGTGAAATTGTTGTTGATTGGGGAAGCTTTCTTATGCCTTCTGAACAAGGCTGCTTGCAAATTGAGACTAAAAAGACCGTAAGGTGACAGAGAAGCTGTGTTGGTTTTGGGATGAGATGTGATCTGAGCTCAAGGATCTTTGTCTCGCTTAGAATAGAATTCAATAATGGCAATGCATATTAGTCTTATGTATGGACTTGAAACATCGTAGAATGTTTTTTTTTATTTTTTTTTCAAGAGGTGTTAAATGTGTTGAAGAATTATGTAATCTGATGCTATATTGATGATGTGAGACTTTGTATTCTTGCAAGTTTTATTGAAAGACAAAGCTACTTACTGTATACACATTTGAAAACCACAAATGCTATGTAAAGTTTGCATCTCCAATTGGATACTGATTTTCCAATTGAACTTTTCTTCTTGCATATTTGAATTCAATTCAACAGAAACTCATGTTTTTGTTTATTGGACGGTCTATTGTTCTTCATTTAAAATTTTATTTTATTTTTATTCTTTACATTCCAACCTGTTAACAATATGTTTAAGATCATATACATTTATTTTGCATCCAATTGTAATTTTTCTATATTTTTCTATTAATTTTCTAATCCGCCGTCGTTTTGGACCTTTACTTTTCTTCCTTTTCTTTTCTTTTTTTCCCCTCTCTTTGCCAAGGTTATATAAATTCATACAACTGCCACAAACGACACCGTATGCCATTTCCTTTCTTCCAAAATCCGAACTAATCTCTCTACAATTAGCCCAAACCTGTTGCGCCTGGAAAAGGGAATCTACTGGAACCACATAGATGATCCAAGCGGTTTTTTCTGTTTTCAATCCAAGATTCAATTTTTGTTCTTCTTCGAAGTGCTAATGGGCATGCTATTTATTGCCATTGGCTTCTCCAACATAGCCTCTTACTTTGTGTAGGCGCGTGGGCTATATTCTCATTCGAGTTTTTTTTTTTTCTCCTTTTTCTTTTCTTTGTGTGATTTTTCCTGTGATTTTGTGTGTTTTAGAGAACGATCATTACACATTTTGAATTTTTGATGCATTTATTGATCTATCCTTTTCATATATCTTTATGAGTTTATGAATAATTTTTACTTATTATTTCTTGCTGATATATTATTTCCGGGTCTATTTACCGATTGTTAAATTGCTTGCCCCTACATTTATTTTCCGGGTCTACTCCAATTTTATAGTTTGCCTCTAAATATGTTTCTATTATAGCAATGCCATGTTTTCTTCTTTTATGATCCATACAAAATTTTGTGGTTTAGATTTAGATCAGTCCTATAGGAAAGGTTTCGAATGTAAATCTGCCTCTATAAATGCTTTAATTTTGTATTAATATGTTTATTTCCTCTTGAGTTGTCTTGATTTTCCATTGAGAATGAATTTTTTTATCATAATACTGGTTGACCATAAGTGAAAATTTTGATCATGGCCTGTGAATTCATTATCAACAAAGAATGTTAAGTAATTTGTAATGTGTTCAGGTCTTGGGTTATTTATAAAATGGGTTCGCTTTTTCTTTTACAACTATTTTCGTGCACATATGGTTGCCTGGTTTAAGGAATTTGAAGAAATTAGTGTATTTGTCTCTTGAAGGACTAGCTTTTGCATGTGGGGTGCCTGGAATTTGAACCAAATATGCCATGTAAAATGGAATCATATATACTTCTCCATGCAACCAACCTGACATTGCACACATAGATGGATTTGATTTATGCCTCTATATTTGGTATTTTCTTATTGAAATTATTTTTTCCTAATTCAATTGTTTCTTAAAGTGAAAACATAATGGAATGTCAAACAAAGTGAGGATTTGAGAGCAAATGGGAGTAAATTTCAATAACATGCTTCTCCGGTTGAAATTGAGAAAATTTATTGGTCTAGACTGTATATATTGAAAATTATTGGCTTTTTTTCTTAACTTTTATATAACTCCAAAGAAATTCTCATTTTAATAGAAATCAGAAATGTTTTATGGTGGGTTGGGAGATAGCGGCAAGATCTTTATCTAATGACTATGAAACTCGAGATATTTTCCGGTGGAAGAATATTTTCCCATAACTCAATTGGAACTTCTTTATCAATTAGTATCAAAAAAATCTTTCTGAAAACTTTATTATTTTGCTTCGCTTCATTTGCTTCTAAAGTGGAAGACGGGGTGGGAGTTCTAATGAATATTGTGGATTTCTCTAATTCCTTTTTT
>CAVNYN010282343.1:0-80348 GCA_963692815.1 Nyctanthes arbor-tristis | reverse complement strand
ACAATTTTTGTAGATAATTGGAGTTATAACAATTGAAAGGCAGGGCAAGCTGGGAGTTGGATCGTGCTCGCGAACGGGAGTAGAGTTGTGCATGTGGTGTAAACCTGTCCTTGAAACTATCACGACTTTAATACTTTTATGTCCACACCTATAGTATATATGTTTTTACAGCTTATAACATATAAGAAAATAGTGAGTTATAATCTTTATATTGATTTGAGCTCTACTTCTCACTGTAAAAGTTTTCTAATGATTTGGGCACACCTTGGAAATCAATGAAATATGTTTATTAATACAATTTCTTGTGTTTTCATATTTCTTGAAAAACCTAGCTTTAATGTTTCTTTAAAAGGTTGGCGATTTGTTAACTTATGAAATTATCTTTATCTATTAAACTCAGTAAGATAAGATAAATTGGATTGTTTCGCACGTCCCGTCCCCGTTATTTGAATAAAAGCTTCCGCTACAGAATTTGTAAATTTCCCTAAGATATTCGGAAATATTGAAAAGTTAACGGGGGCGTGACACATATGCTTACAATGTCGCCACCTTCGGGTCGATGCTTCTGCTATAGTGCCATTTACTATGGCAGTAAGAAACTCCGATACTATGTAATCAGCGCTCGATTCAGGTAAAACAGCCATTGCAAACTCAAGCAGACTATGAACAGTAGAGTCTAAGATTGGTACTAGCTTGTTGAATGTGGTCGGATAAAGGTATACTTAAAAGGATACTTTACCCTGGGCCGAGCTGTGCAAATCACTTCCTAAATTGTAAATCCAAGGAGGTGTCAACATTCGAAAAGGGATCGAATCTTGCACCCTCCATAAATTTTCACTTCCACTAGCCAGTAGGGTAGGGAGTTTTTACAAGTTGTGATGGTTTTACAATTCGTTTAGGCTTACCATTCCCTCAAAGGGTCAAACTCCCCTCACCATTGTGCCTTCGTATATCGATTGCTCAGTTGACTCCTAATAATCTAAATGTTGTGGCTCATCTTGTGCATCTACGTCCATCCCAGCCATTTCTTCCTCGTCCAATCCCCTAGCGATGTTTCCGATCTGCACGTTACTCCATACTTTCTAGATTGTCTAGACTCACTATAGCTAATGAAGATCTGAAGATTTGATGTATCACTAACCCTCTTACGTTTATAAATGTGGCTAACCTCCCAAATCTCCTCTTAACCTTGTGCCTTCCGGCGTTTGATGTGCTGGCACCACCTACTCAGCGATGGTATACGGCTCTCCGACTAGAGGTGCAGCTGTGTCTGCCTGGAGACAGTCCTCTAAATAAACAAGCCTCTCAATGACGTTCCTGATGTCTGCCTCATTATCTACCTCCTCAATTGGCCCGGTCTTCCTTTCTCTCTTGTCCCACAAATCAGCCTTATTATGTTCAGCTTCTGCATTGGCCTTAAATTGAAATGGACACATTTCTTTTGCTCATTCTCCTCCTGTGCCTCCGCACGCTCCTCAGCCAAGACATGTGACCCCATCTCCGAATCAAAATGCTCTACACTACCTGACTAGTCCTGATTACTCAACCCATCATGCAAAGCAGCAAACCCGTAGTTTGCTCTATCATATATATCATCATTTCCACTGGAATGGTGTGTGGGTTGCAACAACGCCATGATGCTATCAAACTTGTCTCTCATTTCTTTCCTCATACCTCTACCATCTTCATTAGCCTTTTAAGGTGACAGTCAGTGCCTCTACTAAGAGGCTATGTGCTCGGAGGAAACAAAGTAATGGGATGACACCGTTGTTGCTTAGCACGAGCTATTTTACTTGCAAGCACAGACGGCCTCTGACCACAAGAGCTCCGGGCTAGAACCTAATGCAACGGAGAAGAGTTAAATGAATAACGTAATATATACAAATGAAAAACACAATGTTTGTCATAAATAACAGTGCATGTTAATATAAGTGTCTATTTACTTTACAAAACATCGCCGAATGGTGTAAACAAATGTTTTCAACAAAAGAGATATAACATAACTATATAGATGTATATATTTACCTCAACTTTAGGCTGCAGAAGGGCTTATCTATTTTCGTGGCTGATTTGTGGTTCGACAAGATCTTGATGGTCACTTGCATAGTCAGGATCTATAAGACCTTCTGTGCTTAGATCCTCTCCTTTGGATGTACGAGGCAAAGCCTACCAATAGTCTAAAGCTTCTTTAGCAGGACTTGCCACCAATGTTCACCGAAGGTCTTTCACTTGATATTTAAATAATTTAAAGGACGTTACACACTAATTTACATAACCAATGAGAAGTTAAAAGCAGCATGGCAAAAAATTATATTTGCTCTATCCAAAAAGTCTCCAATTGCACTGTCTGCGAACTTTATCCAGCGCCAACAACGCATCCTAGGAAGGTGGTCATCAAATCGCCTATCATATTTCCGTACCACGGCTGGAATTGCTTCAAAAGCCCATGCCTATCACAAAATAACAATTTTCAGTGAAAAACTATAACCATAGAATATTTATTGATGAACAAAACTAGATACACACTTTAAAAAGGACAACCATAAGAGTTGATAAGTTAAAAAATTGTCTCAAAATTTTGAATGCAACAATAAAATGACTAGAATTTTTTACACACATAAATGACGCCACTATATACCTGGACTGCTATAGAAAAACCCCAAGCAGAGTACTTGTGCAAAATTTTTTCCCATACAATCTTTGGTGCATCCGTCTTCCAATCCCTTATATACATATATAGCATTAACTCATACGATTTTTTGCCCTATAGATATACATTAAACAAGTCAAGATCGTCAGTAATGTCCAATATGAGGGGGTCTATATGTCACGCCCCCGCTAATTCTACAATATTTCCGAATAGAGTTACAAATTTTAAGCGGAAGCTTCAATTCAAACCGCGGGGACGAGACGTGCAGAACAATCCAATTTTATCTTGTCTTACAGGGTTTAATACACAAAGCTAATTATATAAGTTAACAAATCGTTAAACTTTTAAAGAAAACATTAAAGCTAGGTTTTTCAAGAAATATAAAAACACAAGAAATTGTATTAGTAAATATATTTCATTGATTACTAAAGTATGCCAAATCATTAAAGAACTTTTACAGGAAAAATAGAGTTAACATCAATATAAAGATTATAACTCACTAATTTTTTATATGTTATAAGATGTAAAAACATACATACTATAGAGGTGGGCACGAAACTATTAAATTTATAGTAACTTTAAAGGCAGATTTATACTACATGCACAACTCTACTCCATTTCAGAGCACGATCCAACTCCTGGCTTGCCTTGCTTTTCAGATGTTATAGCTTCAATCATCTACAAAAATTGTAGTAAAGAAGGGAAATGAGTACAAAGTACTCAGTGAGTAACAAAAACCCTTTGATTTACCTTTTTATATGAAAGATTTATTTTCCAGAAAGTCATTCAATGCACAAAACTTTTCAATGGATAGATGGGCCCTATCACTAGTTAAACTACTACCCATGGTGCACGCCAGAATCATATCAATTCAATTACAAGTGGATCCACATTTGAATCCCGGTTGACCCCTACCGGAATTCCAGACAGATTAATACAGATACAGAGCAGATACCACACTAATCATCGCTCATCTCAGTATCATTAGATAGCTCCTAGTATGGCAACAGAGTAGAGCAGAATAGATACAGAATGGGTAGAGCAACTAGTGATTCAAAATGCAATATATCAATCTTTTCTTTTTCAATGCATCAGAATCTAGAATCCATATATATTGCTTTAATCAAATACATGCTTAGCATTTCAAAACATCATCAAGGTTAAAAAGGAAATCAAAGTGATAGTTACTCACATCAAATATTTTTCGAATAATCTCAAGTAGAAAAACGTCATTAAAACCTTGATTAAAGCTATTTTTCAAGCTATAATCCTTCCATATATGGTAAGGAACCATTTTCAAAGGGTAAATAAGTGTTTTGGTGATCTTTTATTGGTTTTCTCCTTCCCTTGGTCACGTTGGACGAATTTTAGGATTTGAGAGAAAAAGGGGATGGTTTGGGGGGTCTTTGGGAAGATTGAGGGCTAATAACCCTTTTATAATAGTTGAAAATTAGCTAGTTTTAATAAAATTTGAGTTCCGCCAACCAAATCCTGACACGTGGAGCAATATGCTACCATACACTTGGCGGCAATTTGCTCGGGCAGCCCTTATTCTTTAAGTAGTCTTACAATTAAGTCATAATACTTTGATCTATGTTATTCGAGGCCTTCAACTTAGTAGGGTTCACAATTCGGTGCTTTCAATTCATGTCATACTAATCAATGCCCACATCCTTATCTTTGAGCGACAATTTTTTGAGTCTTGTGACGTATCAATACAAATTCACATCGTTATCCAATACAGTAACCTTGTACGGTCAATCATTATTAATACAATGTCAACAATTATTTTCTCATTCCAATCCATTGTCCAAATATCGACCATGTTACCAATGATCATGTTCTAATTTTTGACACTCATTTGAGCAACAATCTTTCAACTTAATGCAATCTTATTGTTATATTGAAATTATTGATAGTCTTGTAACCATTCAAGTACAATCCTATGGTCATATTTCAATTTTTATCATTCAATTGAATGGAAACTTACCTTAAAATTTTTACGTGGTGTTACACTATAGCAGTTCCTCTCTCTTTGCAATGTATCACCGTCTCATATATTAGTACCAATTCCATCTTGTACTTGTCCCTGCATATCATTTGTTTTTGATATGAATGCCTTGCAAAGATCTTTCAGCTTTATTGCTCTGTCCTCGTCCCCAAAATATTTGGACCTCATCCTGCTTGTAATTCTAAGCCTGTCCTTGTGGTCTAACTCGTTTCAGGTGTTCAAACCCACAACAAGTGTGAACTCATGTAGCAAATTGTTTCCTACACCAAACTGTATTTCATCCTCGTTGTGATACTCGAGCCTGCACAAGAACAGCGCGTGGATTTACTGTGGGCTAACCGGGACATCTCTAATTTCATATAGGTGTCCGAAGTACGATGCCAGCAACAGTTGTTTATGTTCCTCATCAAGTGCATTATACATCTGGTCCAGGGTCGAAAGCCTAGAAAGCGCCGATAGTGTGCTCCTGAATCTATAGTGCCTGTCCACAACAAATCTCATTCTGCAGGCAACTTATAAATGTTACAAACTCAAACATAAAAAATTTAACAAGCAAAATAGGAAATTATGTTTTTTTTCTAATTGCTATTAAATAAATTAATGGGAGATCTTGTATCGATCGAGAATTTTTTCTGTTTAAAATTTTTATTTTAATCCACATTCGCTATAACGTGCCCAAATAGATTTAAATAGTAATACTTCAATGACATGCCTGTTTAAACCAAACTAATATTAATATTGCTGGAATAGAAAAATTGTATTTTAACAATAAATCCAATTCGACTCCAATGATTCAAAGTTTATCGAATTAATTCCAATCGAGCCATCAACATCATACAATAAGAATTGCAACTTTTAATAATTTCTTCTAAGTCAAAACTTCCTAAAAACCTACACTTTAGTCCCAATTCTTTTCCATTTAGACTCTATATAAATATCACAACCAACCCTTTCACTCATTTGAGCCCAAGACAAAAGACATCAGGTAATTCTCTCTTCCCCTATGTGCTCCTCCTTCTTCATCTCTATCTCTAAAGCTAATGGCTCCTCTTTTGACGAGAAAACATCAACAAGCTTCTAGAATCAACAACATCTAAGGAGCTACTCAAGAACTTCCAACATCTCTCAACTCAAGACAAGGAAAATCTGGTGCAAAAAACTCCTTCCGTTACTCCTATTTTTGCACTAAAAATCAGCATTCACCACACCATATTCATGCTTCTACTCATGTTAAATGTATACTGCTCATCAAACAATCAAAACACTTCGTATATACATCATAGAAATCATCATTATCCACCACAACAAACATAAAAAATAAAGAGAAAATCTGAAAATCAGTGAGCTCATCGAAACCGAGCATATTTTGAAATTGCCCCATTTTCATTCCTTCACCAAACAATGCAAAATAGGTGTTTATGTCTTCCTCTCGCTGTGAGGAACACGAATATGTAAATATCTTGGCTGGAAAACCACCATACTCGCCGAAAAAGCTCAAAAACCATCCCTTAACTTTACCAAACACTACAATAATACCTTTAAAAACTTACATGAATGGGAAAAGCTCATCAAGAGCTTTCTTTTCCATATATTTTCACTTTGATTCGTCGGATTTTTGGCGTGATTTTTGACCCTAATGATCCCTCTTGGTCAAACCGCTTCACTAAACGTCCCTCTGCTTCTCTCCTTTGAGTAATACACAAAAAATAATAGATCTATGTTTTTATCCTATGGGTTTTGCATTTTGGTCCCTAAAAGTTTTAGAAACATGTAAATAAGCCATAAACTAATGGTCAACTCTAATCTTGACCCAAAAAATTCTCAAGACATTTAAGTTAACCCTAAGGTTATTATCTCAATCAAACTCAGTTCCCAAGACTTTTATATATTCTACTTCAGTCGCCAAACTTTTAAAATTGTTCAAGTAGCCCCAAACTTTCAAATTTTATATAATTAGTCCTTAGAACTTTTAATTCTACTCACATAAGTCCTGAAACTTTTATTTCAAATTAAATTAACCCTCAAACTATTTAGATAATTAATTTTAAAGTCCTTTAACTTTTATAAATCTATGATTTATTAATTACGCCATAAAACCTTAAATTATGAATTTTAACCACATTTAATTTCCTTTATTGGCTAGACGGAGCGCTTGGATAGTTGAGAAACTTGTTTTTTAAGAATTTAGAGGTGACTTGAAACATTACAAGGTACACTCCTTTACTTAAAATATTATTTCTCCTAAATGTGCACACTATTATTTTATTCATATTGTAGTGATATATATGATTAATGTGAATTTTATGTTATTGCCTATTAAAAGGCATAAGTGTTGTATTGAACCTATTAAAATGTCTTGCCTATTAAGAGGCGCCTTATGATGTTGGCATATCAAAAGGCATACGAATTTTGAGCTTATTAAAAAGCATGTTAGTTTGCATAGTTGTGTGTACTATTATGATATTAACGTCAATGGTGTGCGGGGTCTACTGAGTATTTAAAATACTCACTCTTTTCAATCTAACAAATTTCAGGTTTCAGAGCCGGTGGTGAAATGAGGAGTGATGGCCACAATTAAATTACATTTTGAAAAATGAATCTTTCGGAAATTGTCTGTTAATCATGGAGGAAATATTTGAGATCTCCACTTATTTTGTTACAATCGTCAAATATTGATATTCGATAATTATCTTCCGGACTCGTCAAAAACTAACTTTATTGAATTTTGTCTTTTTTCGCATTTTATTATTTTAAAAAGTTAATAAGAAAAGTCAAACTAGCGACCCGAATACTTTTTCAAATTCGGGACATTGCAGATCTTATCTGCACAACTCATCAGAATATTAGCTTGTAGCATTGAGATGGATGCTGTAAGTGAATAAATCACCTCATATCAAGTAACATGATTTGACTATAAATAAATAGAATATAACAAATAAAAAGAATGTTAATCAAGTAAACTATTAAAAATGATCTCCTATTTCAATTGGAACTGTTAGTTTGATCACCAGATCTACATAGAAACCCGGTCTTTTTTATTTCCCACACTTTGACTGCCGATCCTTTGGTTCTTGTGTGGCACTCAGGTGCATCTTATGATTCAAAATTTTTGTTCCAATATTTATATGAAGCAATTTTTTTACATTGCTTAGTTCTCTTTATGATGGTACATTTTTTACATGTAAATGGTGTTGATGCATTGTTTTTAGATATTTGAAACTTATGAATCAAGTAATATATGGCAGGTGATAATTGTTTACCTGGATAGCTTAATTTGTGCTATTAATGAGTGTAAGCGATCTACGATCTATGATTTCTATAATTTCACAAAAGTCCTACTATTGCTGAGGATACTACTGTGTATTGTATATAAATGAAGTCATCATTATTTGAGAATTAACCACAGTTGACATTGAAAGAGAATGTCAAGAGTTGTTGTTAACATTTAAATGCTTTAGCATGATGCAGATTTTCACTCTCATATAATCATAAAGCTATGGGGTTATATTGACATTTATGTTTCAGTAACTACACAATTTGGTTATTTATATAGTTGAATTGATGGTTGTAAATTGAAGGGAGGTTTTTGAATGGTTGGTTGTGCAAAATTTAGCATAAGATTTGGATGTTTTGATAATCATTATCATAAAATTTAGCATAAAACTGGGCAAGTAGGTTATCAAAACAAAGATAGCAAAATAAATCGACAACCCCTAGGGGCTCGAATCATGAATTTTATTTGTGTTTTGGACTTAATTCATGTAAGAATAACATGTTTGTAGAATGATATGTATATTGCTTAATTGAGGAATCCAAAATATTATTATCTTTTCAAAGTTCTATGGGATTATATGCCCTATTGCTTATTCTCCCATGGAAAGAAAAGAATTTAGAACTCCACCAATGAATAGTGTGGTATGCTGTTATTAACAACTAACTTGGGGAGTCAATTTAGATAGATGAAACTCATAATGAGATACAACATAGTCAATTGGTTTTATACTTTTATTATTATTTCTTTAAAAGCTGTTAATTTCTGATCTAAGTTATGATATCATATGTACTACATATGCCTAATACCGTACCAAAGCAGCATAAAATAGACAAGGTTTAGTTCATATTATTTCTTTAGAAGCTATTAGTTATTTTTTTTTAGCGTTTCCTAAATTGAAGATTGACTTACCATTGCTTTCCAATTTTAGAACCGGATGATTACCCGTTTATCTTATTTATGTTCTCTATTGTTCGAGTAGTTTTCTATTAATTTTATTTCATGTTCTTTTTCTTTCATCTTTTAGCTTGAAGCCTAAATCATCATTTCTTGCTCTTGTAATCTGAAAAATGAACATTGATCCAAAATCACAAGATGCTTCTCCATCAAATGTGCAAATGAAGACCGAGGTAAATATCTGCTTTAGAGTACTTCATTCCAGCTGTTTGCATGCTAATTACTTTGCAAGAGAGAATTTTGTAACCATGCCCTTGGCACTGTCTATTTGTTGGTTTCAATTTGAAGAGTAAGGAGGTAGAACACATTTCCAAAACAATGGAGAATCTAAAAATTGCGTAACCATCTTCTAGCTTTAAGAGAAAACCAATTATCATCATTGTTGTAGGAATAATAGGTATCGTTGCATTCAGGGGCTGATCCAACCCATGGGCTAGGTGGCTGGAGCCCACTTTATTGTTTTTGGAAAGAACAAGTAAATTTCGGCTTAAAAGAATATTGTAGTAGTTAACTTTAAACCCATTTAACATTATTTGAATCAATCAAACACAACAATAAACTTAAGTCCAAATTCAAAGCCCAACCCATTAGCCGTTGTCTCTAAAATCAAATTGGGTTCAACAACGACACACGATAGAAAGGCGATTTTTCAACTTCTTACGTGTTCTACACAATTGCCTAACAAGAATTCAAGAGTAAAGATGACATCCTTAGTTCTTCAAGATTAAAGACTTGATTTTTTACACTTCTTCTTTTTGCATATTCAATTTTGCACACGTTAATACTGTGAGTCTCTCTCTCTCTCTCTCTCTCTCTTAACTACTTATTTAGAATTTATGATTCTATTTTTTATATAATGATTTAGGTTTAATTGTTTAGATAATTAAATTGAAATATGAATTTTATACTTTTTCAGCTACATGATGAGTTTATGAATTAGGATTTTATGTTTAATTTTCTATCGAAAGAGTATATTTTCATGACTTGATTTTTGATTTTTGTGATTTCGTTAGACCTGCTTATTGACGAATGATCTTTTGGGGAATCATAGAATTTGACTAAAGTAATATATGTAAGATTTTCATGTTTCACATTTTTCTCTTAATTAGTGACTAGATTTATATATTGATATGAAGTTTGCTAAATTCCCGTTATTGTCTTATTTGTTTTTCTTTTATGGGCAAAACCTACCATAGGAAAATTTTTTTTAAAGCTCCCCCAACCAAATAAATCCTAGATCCACCACTGGTTGCATTATATTTAGCAAGTGTATGATATTTGGTTGCCTTGTTATTTTATCTAGTTTGTAGTATGATTATCGTTGCAAAATTTGGCATAAGATTTAGCATAAAATTGTAAGATATTGGGTATGTTTGGTAAGGATTTAAAAATGGATGGCTTTTTAAATGGATTTAAAATTCAAATTTTCTATAGGTGTGGAGATGTAATTGTGCCATGTGGAAGTAATGATTAAAATGATGTAAAAATTTACATCACATCAAATATGTGGTTAAATGTAGTACTGTCATGTGTTCAAAAGTTGAAATTTAAATTGGTTGATAAATCGAAGTGGAATTTAAATTGTTACCAAACATTATCATTATTAGCACCTCACAATTGCATGCACTTTCATAAACATCATAACTCATTAACTAGACTCAAACTCTTCATAAAAGTAGTAGCCTCTTCCTCCAAGTAAACAAAAGAAAAGAAAAGCTCCAAATAAAGGAAAAAAATTTGAAATCTTTCGTCAAATTACATTGTAAAGAAAATTCAAAGTGAAATTGATAAGAAGAACAGAAGTATGGAAAATTGACATCTGTAAGCTGTAATTTGGTATGATCTAAGGTTTTCACAGTTTTTCTTATCCCAAAATTCATTTTATAAATGCAATATTACATAAATTCCATAACACAAATTTTCTATTAACGTAAAATTTACACATTCTTATTTATAGTAGAGATGGATTTTCTTACCCTCAAACTTTTCCCAAATTTGTCTTCAACTTCCCATAAAATTGATGAATAACACAGAGCTTGAGAGGCTGCTCGAATGCTTGTAAAGAAAACTAGACTTAGGGGAGCAATTTTCAATTTTAGAGATGGAGATAGTGACCTAAACGTCTGTTCTTGGTGGCGAGAATTGGGTTATGTCTTCTCTATCTGTCATTCTTGAGTTCTGCTAGCCCTTTCTTTGAATTTTCCATTTTTTTAATAGTGGTCAAATGTGGTCAAAGAGTTAAAGGGCCAAAAAAGTACAAAATATGGATGACCCGGCCATTTGTGCTATTTTCCACGATGCCAACGGGTCAGGTTTGGGAAAGATCAGGGTCCGACCTGACTGGCGAAACAATTTTTTTGATCTGCCCCTCCTTGTGATCCGCTAAAATTTAGGTCAAATTGGGTCAGACCGAATCGGGTCGTGGGGTACATCGAGTAGGGGTTTTGACCCGTTTATTAGCTCATTTAGATTTTTTAAATATTTTTTATTTTCTTCCATATTATTTATTTATTTTTTATTTTTTAAATTTAAAACAGGCTTGGCAGATTAGGTCGAGCCTAACCCGATTCACTCCAAATTTGAGTTGGTGCGGGGCAAAACTTTTTCGCCTTGTTCAAATCGACGCCTGCCAGTTTTCAGTCAGATCGGTTTAAATTGCTATCGCTAGTTTTTTTTTGGGCCAGCAATTGCTATCGCTAGTGTTACTAGTCAATAATTTGAGCCTAAAAACCTACATTTTGGCTCTGTGCTTTGTAAATTTCGAATGGAACATGGAAGGCCCATTTCTTCAATCCTTGATTTCTCTCTTGCGCTTAATCTTACGTTGTTATCATCTTTTTGCAACATACTCGTGTTATTTCTCATACACATGGGTCCAAACATTAACACCACATTAGTAACGCACTGCATCGTAGTATTATTCTACTCAACGTCCTATATGTTTGTTTTTTGCAATTAGTTGAATTTACATTAGTAATGTGTTCTTTTATATTTTTTGTTTTTACGATTTTATTATTATGAGCTCTTGCACGAAATGATGCTTTGAATTCTAAATGTCCACTATAGGAGTTGCCTCGGGTTTTTAAATAAACATGTAGGATGATATCCAACGTTTTTCAATTGCATATATTGGTATGATTTTTAAGAAAGTAGATCAAAATTTCCAGTCTTTATTTAACAAATAATGAAAGGAAATGATAATTAAATCGGATGTTGCAGTAAAAAGTATGCCAAAACCTTTTTGGGCAGTGAATTTTATGTGGAACAAATATTGCTGTCCACATTAATAGAATCCACGTTGCGTTTTAGAATATTTTGTTGTGCAGACATGAATACCTTGCAAGTAATTTATTTCCTCGCACGTTATCGCCTCCGCTAATAACTCATCCTTTATGTTAGCTTAAGCACTTCTTTCCATACACTGTGAACATTGTACCTCGGTTCGAGCTACTGTATTACTTAGAGAGAGTGATGCAGCACTCAACTTTAGTGGCGGCGCGAGTCATACAACACTGTGTATAGAATCTAGTAACATAAATATTTGATTTATGGATTCTATATATCGTCTGCTGGTAGGCATCGATCCACCCTTCTACATTTCATCAATCATTGGAATTTCGGAATTTATACCGTAGTTAGTTGGCTTATCAAACAAGTGTTACACGATGACAGTTGTCGAAACCTTCGCCATATTTACATGTGTTGCAACACACATTGATTGAGTAGAACAAGTGATCCACAACGCAATTAGGCTAAATGTCACATGTGGAAGTTTGGCCATATCTGTTCAACGTAACGTTGCTTGAGATCCTCTATGCTTATGTGTGATGCTATAAGCCGATTTTATGAATGAATAAATTTAAATCTATCCTTTTGAAAAAAAGTAAAAGAAAACATCAATTTATCTAGCTCACGCAGAAATTCAGAATGAGAAAATCATCTTTGCTAACAAGACATGGTAATTGTTTCACAACATAAAAAAACACGGAAAGCTTGAAGATACTACCTTTGTCCCACAACGATAGTCTGATTTTAGAACATAAAAAAATAACGATCAACATCTACCAAGACTTACCATTGCATATAAGAATACAAAAGGTTGCTTGTCTCCATTTTCCTAATTTTACTTGAATATTGGCGAACACATTCACTATAATTGTATTGCCATTGAATACACACACCTAATTAAATAAGGGTATTTTAAGAAGTTAGTTTGTAAATTTGTTTTCCCAACACTTTTTTTTAATCCTTGTATAAAAAGTAAAGTCCAAAATGTAATGGGACATATGGAGTTGTTTTTGAGTTGTTAATTAATAACTTAGTTTAACAATACCAATATGGATGATCTTAATAAATTAGGGGGTGTATGGAATTGACCTTGTAAAGAATCAATTCTTCTCAATTTTTGTGTAAATTCATTCTCAATCACACATTTAAAAAAACAGTTTTCACAATTTCCCATACTGCTTTTAACTCAGCATTCTCACAAAAAATAACTTTTTACAAAATCAAATCTAAAAATAAAAAAAAAACCTATACTTCCATCCCACAAAGATGGTTCAATTTTTCATTTATATCCGTCTCAAAATATAGTCTACTTTCCTATAAAAAAGTAGTTCTACTTTCCTATAAATAGGTAGCTGGAATGTTAGTTTTGTTTTGTACCCCTATTTAATGTCCACTGTAATAATCTATATATATATATATATAATAAGAGAAGAGTAGTTTTTCCTGCTTTTTTTCTAGCTCTCTAAAGTTTTTGTCTCTATAAGGTTTCTAGCTCTATAAGATTTTTGGTTATATCATTTAATTTTTTTATATTTTTATTTTTATCTTTCTTTTCGAGATTGTTATACTAATTTTTTAAATAATATTAACTTTTTCTTTTATTAACTCATATCTGATCCTCAATTTACGGTCATTTCTTTAGCCAAATATTTTGAATTAGGGATCTATCACTTATCAAATCGAAAACAAAATTAATTAAGAGTTCTATTTAAAAAAAGAACATAGTAATTTTTATGATTTGAAAACCCAAACACAGCACGTCTCTAAACTAATAAATTTCTAAAAATCTATAATATTAATTGCAAATTTCAATTTTTAATAATTTTTTAAGAAAATTTTATATGGTTATTATAGTGCAATAATCAATTGATTTTTTTAAAAATTATAGTACTCTAATTTGTCGATTCTATAATTAAATTGAAATTTTTTGATAATTTAAGTCTTACTGTATTTAGAGTTAGATTATTTATTTGAGAGATGGACCGAATATTGATACGGTTGCACTGTAATAGTTGTTCAATAATTTTTATTAAATATTTTATTTTTATTGAATCACCTCATTTAATTTTTATTTATATATGTATAATTAACTGGTGTTATAATACAAACAAATGCTACAGTAGTTATGTTTCTCACATTCTAGACAGGAGGTCCTGGATTGAAACACATCCACCTCTCTCCTCCCCTCCCCTACCTATACCCACTGTATCAAAAAAAAAGAAAAATTAACTGGTACAAAAAGTGATACTGACAAATAAATTCAAATATAATAGAATGATTCTAAAAACTTATGTTTCATAATATTAATATGACTTAACTGCCTGTATTAATAATTTATATTAAATTTTTATATAAAAATTCATTGACATTTATTATTAGAGTAATTATAAGAAGAAATATTTATTTGACATGAATAACTGATATTAGTTCCCCTTCCGCCCCCTATACACACTGTATGCAAAAAAAAAAGAGAAAGAAATTAACTGATACAAAAAATGTTATCGGCAAATAAATAAATCTAAATATGATAGAATAGTTATAAAAACTTATATCTCATAATGTTAACATATGATTCAACTGACTATATTAATAATTTATTAAATTTTTATAAAAAAATTTATTAACATTTGTTATTAGAGTAATTCTAAGTATACATGGTTATCTGATATAAATAACTTATATTTGTTAGTTGGTAAACGTGAATTGATTGTTTATATGCAAGTGGTGAATTTAAAGGCCCACGGTCATCAAATACATGGTTGACAGCTAAACATGTTACTTTTTCATGCCAAATAAATATGTCTCCCTAAAATTACTATTGTTATTATTACTTTTAGATCCCGTGCAACGTACGGGTGATAATTCTAATTAATATAATAGTATTATTTAAAGTGGAATATAATATTTAACGGGGAAAGAATGGCAGGAAAACTACTCTTAATACATGTCAATTCACTCAATCTCATAACACATGGTTAATTTCATCGAAATCTTATTTTTGATGTTTCGCAGCGATTAGTTAGGTTCAATTAAATCATCACATAACCAATTATGGATCAACTCTTAAATTACAATCCATTGTAGTCTAAACTCCAATTATCAATTTAAACTTTAATTTTCTTATAATGCCAACCCAAGTTTATGTGTAATAGAATTGGATTTTTCAAATGTAGCACGTATCAAATATTTGAATAATGCTATCAAATATGACCCTAAATAATTGTGGGTTCATATTTGTGTGGCCTAACTCTAGTCCAAGTCCATGTTTGTTTGGTATATTATTGGATTCTTGGGTTTTTGAATGTATCCCCGTATCACATATGGCCCAAAATTATTGCGATCCAACTACAGTCCAAGTCCGTCTTGTCTATTATTAGATTCTTAAAGGAGTCTTTAACCTTTTACCCTAAAAGTAGAAAACAATTTTATACGAATACAAACAAAACTTTTACAATATTTACAAATAAGGTAGATATATAAAATTGTTTTCAAATATCATGAGGGCACAAAATCACACTAAGTCACAACCGCTGGACAACAAGTCACAACTGCTAGACATCAACTCACGACGAGCCACAATTGTGGAGTTACAACTGCTGGATAGCAAGTCACAACTAGCAAACAATGAGTTACAATGACTCATAACCTACCGAAGAACGAGTCACAAAAAACACAAGTCACAACACTGTCGGCAAGTCGAAGCCTATATGCATAAAGTCACAAAGACACTTTAACGAGTCACAAAAAACACAAGTCACATTGAGTCACATCTCCAACGAGTTGTGACTCGCCAGTCACAACACAACCAATGCTATCATTACCAACCCACCACAACACAGGCACATCGCCGCCTCATCGAATCCACCACCACCACAAAACCCTAAATTATATCGAATCACATATTCACACAATCCCATTCAAAAAAGTAACAACTTTTAAATGAAATCCCTTACCTTTGATTTCCAATATTGTGCAGAATTAGGGTTAGGGTTCCAATCGGAGCTATAGTCGTTGGAAAACTTCCATTTTCACTTCGCCTAGTTAAGGTTAGGGTTCCTCCACCACCGTTCACATTTATATTTCCTCTCCTACCGTTCAGTCCTTCTAGCGGCTGTGGCTTCCTTAATAGAGTGGATCTCATGGCCCAAATCTGAAAACAAAATTGGGCTTTAACCTTGGCCCAGTCCAAACTACACCATTCTCAGATGTAAACGAACTGAGTCGAGCCAGCTCACGGGCCTAAAATCTCGGCTCAGTCTCGGCTCGCCCCAACAAAAATCAAGCTCAGCTCGAGCTTTAGCTTGAGGTTTTTCCAAGGCAAGTCAAGCTTGACTCGGCTCGTTAACTTTTTATTAAAAAAATTTAAAAATATAATATAAAAAGCTATTTTTTCCTCTTAAACCCATGTATACGAGCTAACCAGCACGGGGCCAAATGAGCTAGCTGGCCGACTCAGCTCGGCTCGAGCCTTGCCTCAATTTTGTGGCTCAGCCTGAGCTTTGGCCTATCTAAGATGGGGCATAAGCCGGTTCAGCTAGGGCTTTTTACGGGCTGAGCCGAGCTACGGGTCATTTGTATCGATCGATTTGTTATGCATCCCCATTTCTACCCTGGGTCCTCCAGTCTCGCGAGCCCCCTCAGTCTCACGTTCTCTCTTGGTCTTCCCCGGTTCTGCTTTCTTGGAAAACCCGATGATGCGACTTCAGTGAAATCCAAAATAATTGAAAATGCGAAGTTGATTAGAGGAGACCGACTTAAAGACCAAACGTGGGTCTCCTGATTTTTCCTTTGGCTGAACGTTAGGGCCAAGAATATATACTCTCACCATTTCTCCTCTATTGGCATCGCACCCACAAAACTGAGTTTTGCTTAAACCCTACATATGGAGCTGCTTCGATCGTATCTCTCTCGAGTCCGGATCCCGGAGCCAACCACTCGCATCTACAAGCAAGAATGCTGTGTTTCCTTCGATACTCCGGTATGTTTGTTTTATTTTTGAAAAATATCTTGTTATTTGATCTTGAATAACCTGGAATTGAGCATTAATTAACTTGTTTCTGTTTCTTAATTTTTGTCTTTTGATGTTGTGTTTTTTCGCTTTTATTTTAGAAATGTTTGAAGCTGAGTGCAGTTTAATTAGTTTGCCAGTTTAAAACTTGGTCGTTGGATTTGATACTGCTTGTTTATATTGTATTCTATTAATATTGCAGAAATCGGAGGGTGGATTGTTCGTGGATATGAATTCGTTTCTTGCATTTGGGAAGGATTATGTGGGTTGGAACTATGAGAAGACTGGAAACCCAGTTTATCTGCATATCAAGGAGACACAGAAGCCTGTTTCTGAGGACAGGCCTTCAAAAAAACCAACTCTACTGGCCATAGGTATTCATTTTTGAGTATAAATGTGCTAGAATTTAGGTTTTCATCTTAATAGCTCATGTACAATGATGTTATTTTGGTCGATTGATTCTCTACTTGTTAGTAATCATCCATTTCTCAGATAAGGCCTAATTTGCATTGCAACGAGAAATCCCTAAAAGAAGTAAAACAAGAAAAATGTGTCACTTGATGACTTCTAGATAAAAGCTACTGAATTTTTCCACTACATGGCTTCTACATAAAATTAATTGAATTTTATTTGGCATCAGTAAGGCAAGCTGTAAACTGACGTCATGTGCTGGTACTAGTTCTCTTAGAATCTATTAGTTTGACCTTATATTAGTGGGAATGGCAAGAAACAGCAAAATCTTATTTTTGTGAGCCAAGAAATATGAAAAGAAGAACTGTTACTGGTGGAGAAAGATGCAGGGAAAACTAGAGGAATTGGTAGTGGAAGATGCTGGGAAAAACTAAGCACTTTTTTGGAATTATCCTTCAATAGTCAGCAGCATCTGATCATGCATAATTTCCGCCACAGTTTAGGGGACCATGCTGTTTTTAAGGATCTGGGATCAGTTTTTTGGGCACTGCATGTCACCTTTTGAAATTTTTGTTAGACTCATTAATTACTTTTCCTAAGTACCTGGCCATTAATGTTGTCCTTATTCTCATTTCTGCCCCTTTGTTGAACTTCTCTTATTTTGTGATTGTAGGCATCGAGGGGGGATTTGATAACAATGAACCTGAATACGAAGTTAGCTACGAAATAGTCATTTTGCCAGACTATGTCACACTACCCTTTCCATCTGTAGAGTTACCAGAGAAGGTAGTATACTTCATAAATAGGCTTATAAGACCCAGCTTCTGACTCTGAATTGTTACTTCTGTTAATATCTTCAGGTCAGGTTGGCAGTTGATGCCGTCTTGATGGCTGCTGGTGCCGAGAGGAAAGAGCAAGTTGCTTCTTGGACTGCTGATAAAAAGGTTGTCAGTAAACATGCCATGGATTTGAAACAGCTTGATAATGGGGTTATTGTTCCTCCTTCTGGCTGGAAGTGTGAGAAGTGTGATAAGACTGATAATCTTTGGTTAAATTTAACTGATGGTTCAATACTCTGTGGTCGAAGAAATTGGGATGGAAGTGGAGGCAATGACCATGCTGTTAACCATTACAATGAGACACATTATCCCCTGGCTGTAAAGCTTGGAACAATAACGGCTGATTTGGAGGCAGCAGGTATTGCCTTTTTTAATTGGTTTAATGATTATTTGCTAAAATGCTCATCGCCGTCATATATTGCTAGAAATCATATTCATTGAAATTTGTCTCATCGCTGCTCACCAATTAAGCAGTGTTTGATTCTGATCATGTTTGCTCATTATTTGCCAAATTTTAATGAGGTTGGATGAATGGCGGGTATCTAATGGGTATCATGAAATATATGATTAAAATTGAGTAGTTAAAATGAAACGGTTGGTAGAATATAATGAGAACCGAACATATTTTTAGTATCGATTTTTATTTTTATTTTTTTAATTATTATTATCTATTATCTATATTTGTTTTTATTTTACTATTATTATTATTATTATTATTATTATTATTTAAACACCTCTTTAGTATCTGTAAGATATATAGCTGTAAAATGTGAATGGAAGAGAACAAATTGAATTGAAATGATGACATGGATCTATAGGAGCGACACCTTTTATTTATTATATCGGAAAGTCCGAGTCGTAAGTAAAGAAGCAAGAAAGCGAAGGAGTTAGTGCATTAATGCCCAGAAGAAGGTAGATATTATGTTGGGTCCGTCCGGAGATGCTCACTACAACCTGGCTTCGGGGCCTTTCCCTCTCGTTAGCTTGTCTTTAGTTAGATAAATCCCATGTCTATGATTCCACACTTCATAAACAGGATCTCTTGGAAATATCATGAGAGTGGTAGCATCTTTATTTAGCATCCTGTTTTTGGTCCCCCATTGTGCTTCTATGGGAACATTTCTTTCTCTACATTTATGAGTTCTGTAATTCTTTTAGGCACTGTAATATGCTCCTGAAAGTGGAAGCTGCAGAGTTCAAGTCCTCGCTAACTTTTTCTTGGTGCTTGACTCTGTCAATTTTTAGTATTAGTTTTTTCAAATACAATCATGAATTCCGAATTTGGCAGCTCAGATGTTTACTCTTACGCCGAGGATGAAAGTGTTGTGGATCCACTTTTAGCACAGCATCTGCTACATTTTGGCATCGACTTTTCGTCCTTACAAAAGGTTTGTGACTAGAACCTTGAAGTTTACCATGTTTTGCAGCTTTGGTGTATTTGGTTTGCATTGTCTACTGCCTTGAGCTTGCTTATATTTGTTCTCCAAGGAGGTCATCAAGTTTTATAAATTTTTTGTTGTTTTATCAATTTTTTGTTTTTGACCAATTGCATGTCCTTATTAGATAGATCAGAATCACTTACAATGCAACTCAGTGAATATAGAACCGCTGCAAATAGCACTGTGTCTACGGAAGTAATAACTTTTGCATGTTTATCGGATCTTCCAAGCGGAAACATCTGTATTATATGTGTGATGTGATAAATGTTTGATGTTGTATCGAAGTGTACTAAACTGTGTACACATGAGAGTTGTTAGCATGTGCACTCCATGCTTCTTTATTGATTAGATGATTGTTTTAATGCCAACTCATCACTTGTAAGTTTCTAACCTGTATATTTGATCACTGTTGACTATAGGTTAAACGTATTGGATTCATGTAGGAAAACCTAGGAATTCATATTCCAATTTAGTTCAATAGTGTATGGTGACTTCGGTTATGCCATTCTCTAACAGTGTAAGCATTTAGATGATGAGGATCAGTAAGCTGCTGAGAATTCTTTTGAGTACAAGTCTTTCTGCTTCCCGTTTATCACCAATCATGCACCCTGCTGGTCTTTGATAGAAAAATGAATTTGGTTTGCACGTGAACAGTTAGGGTCATTATTTTGATTAAATATATGGGTCCACATTCATATCATAACTTTTATAGATGAGGTTGATCAACATCAGGGACAAATCCCTGTGTGACAAAGCTGCCCTTTTCATCCTTTTTCTCCCTTTACCCATGCATGTCAATTTTGTTGGAGTTTTGGATTAGGTTACTAGGTTCTTTACGGTTAGTGGTCTTTTATTTTATTTATTTATTTTTGATACTCTGGCAATGTCCGATTCCTTAGAGGTTTTGCAAACACATTTGGCTAGTGATTCCTTATATCTTGAACTCTCTCTCTCTCTCTCTCTCTCACACACACACACACACACACACACATTTGTAATTTACTGTTATTGTTATTCTTGTAGTAGTTATTATTGTTGTTGTTGCTGAAGTCTTAATAAACCTTTTAAGGGGATTTCTTTATTATTTTGTATCATTTTTGTGGTTCTGGCTCGTACGGCATCATTCTGCTACTTTAATAAAATCTGGTGCCTGTATTTTTCTTTATTTTAGTCATCACTGTTGATATCAAATGCATAAGTAGCCTGGTTATTTTTAATGTTTCAGACTGAAATGACGACTGCTGAGAGGGAACTTGATCAAAACACCAACTTTGACTGGAACCGTATTCAAGAGAGTGGACAGGAGGTAGAACCACTTTTTGGACCAGGTTACACAGGACTCATAAATCTTGGCAACAGGTATTGTTAGATTCTCAAAGTTCCTCATTCTCTCGTGTTATTTTCTCTACCTCGCACTTAAAAATTTTTTCCTTCTTACAGTTGCTATTTGGCTGCAACCATGCAAGTTGTCTTTTCGACTCGTGGCTTCTTTACGCGGTAAGCACCATTTACTGGCAGTCTTACAATAAAAATTTTGATATCGAAGTGGAACCAGCTGGTCCTTAATATCAGATTTGATATATTTTTTTTTCCAAGATTCTCATTTCTGTTCTATTTTTCTTTTAGATACTACTTAGATCAAAATCTGAAAATGGCTTTTGATAATGCACCAGCGGATCCAACCGTGGACCTAAATATGCAGCTGTAAGTCAGCAACCTTATTATGATGTTTTGTTGATTTATTTTTAAATTATTGCTAATGCTGTATGATCCGTGTAAATTTCTCAATCTTCTTTGGTTTTAGGGTTTTAGTTATAGGAGTCTCTGTCAGTCCCTCTTTATGTTTTGTGGATTATTCTTGTCCGGCCATTAGATCTGCAATTCTTATTTTTATCCTTGTCTATAGTTTATGTTTGGACGACTTCTGTTTGGAAAATTACCTTAGTCATTCTTGTTTATGCTTTCTCTCTCCATACATCTAAGAAATTTTATAGGTTGAAAATACGTTGTCCTGTGGCACAGCCCAGAATCCTAAAATTTATGGATCTTTTGCTTGCTCCAGGAACTCTAAGATGTAGAAGTAATCAGCAAACTATTTTTCAAAGATTAGATCTCCACTGAAGGAAGTGACTTAACGATAAATAATCGATTTCTATTAGTTCTTATTTCTGCTTATATTCTGTTTCTTTGCAATGCTGTGAAAATCTTTGGTTCTGATGGGTTAAGAAAGCATGGGGGAGGTTAGTTGATCCCAGGACTTGTTTGCTGTGGAGTTCTGACGGGTTAAGAAAGCATGGGGGAGGTTAGAAATGTTGGTGACTCTTTCTCAGGAAGTAGGGTAGCAATCAATAGAAATACGAACTTTGGGTGCGGTGTCATCCTCTCATCTCTGCACCTTTAAGGACAGTTCTCTGGTTCAGTTTATGTTTTCTTGGGGTTGGGTGGTTCTTCTCTTTGTCTTTCTTTCTTTCTCTTCCTTTTCCAATTTTGTATTTTATTGTTCTGTTTTTTTGCTTTTTTTTTTTTTGGGTGGGGGGGGGATGTTGGTTGTTGCGGTGCAGGTGTGGGTGGGTCACACTGGAAAATTGAAAAGCTGTTAAAATTGGTTGTTTAGTTTAGATGCAATGAATCTGTTTGTGTCAGAATAACGGGGACAGGGCTGTTGCTTCCGTATGTGAATATTGCCACTTGCGTTGACGATATAATACCTTTCTGGGAACAAAATTCCTAGCAACTTGTTCTGAACCTTAACAATGATTTCTCTAGCTATTAGGAGCTTTTTGCCATCTTTTTCACATAGTTTGTCTAAGGGCAGTACTTGAAGGGTAAATGGATATGTTTGGTTAATTTAAGAGACATGTTACGAGTGATAATTTGATTTCACTTTGCTGATGTTTGTTCGACAACTTGGTTAAGACATTATCTTCTCTTGGCAGGGCAAAGCTTGCACATGGCCTGCTCTCTGGAAAATATTCTATTCCCTCTGCAAAGGTATGTTATATATATATATTTGTTCATGCTTGTTTTTATTTGTTGTTACATGGGTAATAGCAAGCTTTTGTCATCCAGAAAGATGATGGTGGAGATATGATGAACTCTACATTAACTGAAGTAAGTCTCAATGCACCTTCTTTTATCTGGTTTTCTTTCTTATTGAATCCCCTTATCATATGTCAGATAGGAAATTACATGAAAATGTCCATTTGAGAGTGAGAAAGTGCAATAAATACGTTAGTTTCTTGATCAAACAAATGGTAGACGAGGTACTATACCAAGAAATTTCTCAATATGAATAATTATTAAGACATAAGAAAAGCTTAAGAAATGAGAAATGAAAGCAGATTTGTTTGCTTGATTCTCATTAGTTTAGCCCTTTATAGTCCAACCACTTGATTTGACTATTCAATTCCAGCTTCACATTAAATTTCGACAACTCATTCTTCCTCACTATAATGTCCATTATGATGAGCAAAAATAATGAAGAATCAAACATCACGAAAATTGTACCAAAGGGAAATTATCTGCTTGAGTAAGCTTTCCTGAAATGACGGAGGGCAAGATTCTCACGAAAATTGTACCAAAGGGAAAATTGTACCAAAGGGAAATTATCTGCTTGAGTAAGCTTTCCTGAAATGACGGAGGGCAAGATGCTCAATAAACTTGGTTCTCCGATTATGGAGAACACTATTATAAAAAGTTGAGTTAGACGATGTCAAACCTTATTTCAAAGACTTTCTATTTTAACATAGAGAGCATTTCCTGCTTAGTCTCTTGAAGATGCTCTATGGGTTAAGATGTCTTCTGGCTGTATGTTTCTAACTGATTGCCTAAAACTTACAGAAACAAGAGGGCATACCTCCTCGTATGTTCAAGTCGGTTATTGCTGCAAGCCACCCTGAGTTTTCAACTATGAGACAACAGGTACGCGTACAAGCTCAGTTTGTTGTCATTAAAGGCTCCGAGAAAGTTATTGTCACTGTTATCATAATCTTGAAAGTGATATCTTAGTTATCTGAGTGTTTTTTTTTTTAATTGTTATCTGATCTCTGATATTATAGGTACATGTTCTTTGCAGCTTTTCTAAAATTTTAATGGCTTCTAAATCTTACGCTACTTGTGGTTCCTTTCTTGCTATGAGATTTGTGGAAGGAACTTTTCAAATTGATAGGTCAAATAAACTGTAGTCAGCAAATGTGTATTGCCTAGGGCTGTTTGTAAGTTTCCAGTGCATTTAGTCTTCTTAGGTTATATCTAGCTTGTATGACTGTGTTACTGTAAGCTAGCAGTTCTAAACAATGGCTTGCTGGATGGGAACCTTGTGCTATTCTTCTTATTTCTTAAACTTTTTCCCCTTCTGTACTTTATTCTTTTTATTTTTCATTGCTGGCTATGGTAGCAAAGATAATTAACAGGAAGTTATGTCTAGGATGCTTTAGAGTTCTTCCTGCACTTCATCGACCAAGTTGAGAGGATCAATGCGGGGAATCCTAACTTTGACCCATCAAGGAGCTTTAAGTTTGGTATTGAAGAGCGACTGCAGTGCCCCTCTGGCAAAGTTGCCTATAACAAGAGACATGATTACATTCTTTCGCTAAGTATTCCCCTACACAAAGCTACAAACAAAAGTGAGTTAACTTGTCAAGATTGTCCTAATGCTTTGTTCTGTAAACTATGCGTATCTCGGTCTGAAATTACATGATTTGAAATTCAGAGGAATTAGAAGATTTCCGAAAATTACGGGCGGAGAAGGCTGCCGAAGGGAAGGAATTGTAAGTTGAAACAATACCATGTCCTCAAGTTCTCAATTTCATGTTTCATTTTCCTCAACATATCAAGTTTCTGTAGGTCCTCTGATGAAATAGTACGGCCAAGGGTTCCCTTGAAGGATTGTCTGGATTGCTTTTCGGCTCCTGAGGAGGTGCAAGATTTTTACAGTACTGCACTGGATGCCAAAACAACAGCTATGAAGTGAGCATTTGAGTTCTTGATCTCTTTTTTTATCTCCCTTCCTTACATGTCCTCACATTTTTATAGAACAAAAAGAGCAAAGAATCAGGTCCAAGTTTCATATCATTGCATGCATCACACTGGAAATGAATGAAATCCATTTCTGAGACATTAGTGTATATAAAGCTGATTTTTCCCGTACTCTTGCATTCTTCCAGGTTTTCGGTATTAAGAGTGCTAAATCAGATATTCAAGTTAAACTTATTCAGCATTATAGAAATGAACTTTTTGTATTTGTACGTTGGAAGTTGGGTGTGCTTCTAATTTGCCCTTGGTATCCAACATACTGTTTTATTTATGTCTGCAGAACTGCTGGTTTGACTTCTTTTCCTGATTATCTGGTGTTCCATATGAGGAAGTTTGTAATGGAGGAAGGCTGGGTTCCAAAAAAACTTGGTAATCAATGCGGCTGTGTTCTTCATGATTTAAAATGAACTGGATATTTACTTATTACGGCTCTTATTTTGTGTTGGACTTTATAGATGTCTACATTGATGTTCCTGATACCATAGACATTTGTCATATGCGCAGTAGGGGTCTTCAACCTGGTGAGGAATTGTTGCCAGAAGGAGGTATGTGATATCTCATTATTTTGGACCCCTCTTGGGTTTCCTTTTTGTTATGCAAATTGTTGTCTTTGCTTCGGTAATGTGCAATGTCTTTGAAGTTACATTTTATTTCTTCAAGTTAAGGCAATTTAGTGAATATCAGGCAGTAACATAGCTTGCATGAGTCGGACTTTGTGTTGAACACTTGTATGTAGTGTGCTGAATATAGACAAGCTTAAGCTCTGAATTTGAGGGATTTTTTTTGGTGTTATTTGTGTTATTATGCTTCATCCTGAATCAACTAGGTTTTGCATTTCACTGTATGTATGCTACTTACTATGTTATTTTATGTTTGCATATATTTCTTTGGTCTATCTTGGTACTAAAAAGACAATGGATCAAATTACTAGTGGAAAAATTCTGCCACGTTAGATGATGAAATATTCTCTTCTGGTTGGTTGACAAGCATTTGTGTTTCTTGGGGATATATGTGCTCGTTCTTTGTAGCTTTTGCCACAAAAGGAAGTGAATTTTTTTTTTTTTTTTAAATTTTTGGTGAAATGGAGAGAGAATACAGGGAAATGTAAAAAATCGTTTTTCGGGGGGAATATGTGGTTGGTATTTAGTGTTGACTAGTCCCTTTTTTTGTTTGTTTTGGGGAGGTGGGGGGGGTTGGTCAGGGATAGGAGAAGCTATAAAGAACAAGCCAACGCTTAAAGATAACACTTTTCAAAGTCAAAGTAACAAGTTTGCTTACATATGCTATCTTGTTTGCTGCTGCTGTTTTTAGATTTTTTTTGTGCCAGGTCATGTTTCATTCATTATATATGCCACCTTGCTGAAGATACGAAGAACTTTAATAATAAACAAATACTGAATGTTGAGATCATTGTTCTTTGCACCTTTGCAAACATCATCTTAGACTCCTGATATATTACATTTTCCTGTTCATATACAGCTGCAGGGGATGGTGGAGCTGAGCCTGCGGCTGATGAGAATATTGTTGCTCAACTGGTGTCAATGGGATTCAGTCTTCTTCACTGCCAAAAGGCAGCTATTAATACCTCCAATGCTGGAGTTGAGGCCGCAATGAATTGGTTACTTAGCCATATGAATGATCCAGGTATCCTTAGTTATATATGATGTTTTAGGAGACAGTTTATGTCCGTTTCCTGTGGCTTTTGAACTGCAAGGATCCTGATTTATCTGTTTTCAGATATTGATGATCCCATCTCCAAAGGAGTTAAGAATGGTCCCCAGTATTCTGATGTTGACCCAGTAAAGGTGGAGACACTGGTCTCATTTGGTTTTGAAGAAGAACTTGCTCGAAAAGCACTTCTGGCATCGGTAAAGTTTTTGTAGTTGGATGTTTTAGATATTAATGTGTACGAGAAGGATATTCTTTATTTCTAACAGCAATGCTGGATTATCCCAGTTAATTATAATATTTAATACTTTACAGGGTGGTGATATTGAGAAAGCAACTGAATGGATATTTAATCCTCCTTCTGGAACATCACATATGGATACTAGTCCGAGTAGTAGTACTTCTGCCGTAGACTCAGTTCTACCTGATGGAGATGGGAGTGAGTTTCTCGCACCTTTTATTATGTGGAAATGCTGTGTGCTACAAATAATGTTATTCATATTTACTTCACATGGCTGTTATGTGGAATTAAATGATAAGACGGGTCTGTGTGTAGATATCAAACCCTACGTTGTTGGCTTTATTATAATAATATATACATATATATAATGCCAAATTAAATTAGGAGAGATCACTCTTTATTAGAGATGAATACCCCTCTTCTAAAGAACTTGTTTCTCTTCTTTTAATATGTTCTTTAAAGAACTTGAAATTATTCCAGAAATCCTCTTACTCTAAAGTTTTCATTTGTTTTGGCAAATCTAGAATTATTATTTCAAACTTTCTATTATTGGTCGCACTGTTATTAGAATTAATAATCTATTTGGACACAGATGCACAAAAGCTATGACAAAAATGGATTCAAATTACCTTATTACCCCTGAAATGACTTTGACCCTTGAATTTTGCAGGGATAAGAAGGTAATTTGAACCTCCTTTTGTCGTAGGTTTTTTCCTGAGTGAGAAGATATTAGTTCTCTATGTTTCTCCCTCTTTTTTTCTTTTTCTTTTCTTTTTTCCCCTGGTGATGCTTGTGGAGCTGCTACATTGATACTACAGGATTCCGGTATTTTCTTCTACAAACTTAATTATTTCTTGAGCAGGATACCGACTCATTGGACTAGTGAGCCACATTGGTACGTCTACCCACTGTGGTCATTACGTTGCTCATATCCGCAAAGAAGGAAGGTGGGTGATTTTCAATGATGACAAGGTTGGAGTCTCGAAGAACCCGCCAATTGACATGGGATACTTGTACTTTTTTGAGAGAATCGATAATTGAATCTGGGGTTACAGTTGCCGAAGATCAGTATGTCTTGGAAGTTTTATCAGGCAATTTTCTGGAATCAAATGACTTATCCTCTCATGTTCTGTCAACCGGATTTAATTCACAGCATATTCTAGAGGTGCAAAAAATTTCATTGTTCTACTAGATCCATTTCAATTTAGATGCACTACTTGTTTGCTAGCCGTTTAGTATCATTATCATATATAATCTAGGAGTCAATCAGGGGATGACAATTGCACGTTGTGTTCCCTCCACTGCAGAATTTGGCACATGCTCATTTCTCTTTATAAACGATATAAATCATTTTTTTTGCGTTTATGGTGGTACTGAAATAGTGTTAACATTTGTGGGTTTTCTTCTTGTGATGCGCCAAGTTGATTCTTCTTTTCCTGTTTCTAACTTGTTGACGTGTGTGTTTAACGTTTGTACAAGTCATCTTGCTCTTAAGCTACGTTTGGTGCACTTGATAGACCAGAAAAGAAATAACCGTATAACTGCTGGAGTAATAAAAATTTTAAATGGAATGTAAGAGGTAGATGGAATGTCTGATTGTTGGAAATATAA
This sequence comes from Nyctanthes arbor-tristis, assembly GCA_963692815.1. Classification (NCBI taxonomy): domain Eukaryota; kingdom Viridiplantae; phylum Streptophyta; class Magnoliopsida; order Lamiales; family Oleaceae; genus Nyctanthes; species Nyctanthes arbor-tristis. The sequence continues at coordinate 51,920 of CAVNYN010282343.1, read as the reverse complement.
GATTTGCCCAGCCTGTGTTTCGGATGAATTTTGAGAAGACGAGCAGTTTGCAAGATGTTAGGTTTGCCCAGCCTGTGTTTCGGATGAATTTTGGAAAGACGAGCAGTTTGCGAGATGTTAGATTTGCCCAGCCTGTGTTTTGGATGAATTTTGGAAAGACGAGCAGTTTGCAAGATGTTGAACTTTGTTTTGAACATGCTTGATCAACTCCAATGCTGCCATTTCCGACGGCCAATTTTGGAAGGGGGAGGTGAGTGTGTGCGGGTTGGGTTGGGCGTCATCTTTTTTCTTTTTTTTTTTTTGAAATAAATATTTTGAACATTTTTTGGGAAAAAAATAAAAAGGATGAGAGGTATAATGGTCATTTTGTTGCAAAGTTAACAGCACAGTGACAAAAAAGACATCGTGTGAATTTATGAAATGTTAGAGATTCAGGAGGGCGAAAAAAGGTTGGGCGCTCAATAGATTTTTAACGTAAAGGCTGGGGATGATTGGTGAAATTAACCGGCTTTGTAATGGTCAGTAGAATCGGTAGATTTGTTGGAAGTAATAATGGAATCAACTATGAAGATCAAGATTGGGACCCAAGGTTTTGTAGCAATAAAAATGACAGTCCGGTTATAGAAACAGATCTTGGAGCCCGACATCTAATCACAGAGGACAATGTCACCTGACACAAATAATGTGGCCCTCTACAATTGAAGAGCTCGGAGCCTATATGTTTCTATAGAAAATTTAATAAAATTGTATCTACCAAAGAAAGCATGACGATTTGTCAAGATAACGTTTCAATTTTTTTTTTTTTTTTTAAAAAAGAATCAAGGATAAGCAAGTTTAACTGTTTAAACAAAATGATTGGGGAAAATGGAAAAAGAAAGGAGGAAAAAAACATAGGGTGGTTATAATGACACCACTTGTTTTATTAAACATATTACACTCTAATTGTATTTAATATTCTTCATTTTTTTATATTTTAAGATTAAAGCATTAACTTTTTCTTTACATTTTTTTCTTATTTTTCAATTGATTATAATCTCTTATATTTAAATGATTTTCTTCTAAAAACATTGGTTTAAGAATCACTTAAATTTTTTAAATAAGTAAAAAAAGAAAAATTTGTAAAATAAAATATATATTTTATTATGATTCTAAGACATATGAATGAAAATTTTTTGAATAATAATCATTATTACGAAATAAGATATAAAAACTAATCAAGCGGTTTAAAAAAAATATAATAAGATTTGTTGATATACAAACTTTACAATTTATAAAGATTAAGGACCTTCAATATAATAAAACTGTGGTATAACTCTAAAAAGTGTAGTGTAGATATATTTTACCAAAAACATATACTGTAAAAAGAAAATAATGTTTCAAATTCAAACAAAAAAAGAAACGCTGAATAGAAATAAAACCATTTTAAATGCAGGCCTTTCAAAGGATATTTTATATTGGAAAAACTTTACATGGGCAACACGATAGCGTCTTATGAATTGATAAATTCACGTGCATGCTCTTTTCATGGTTATTTAAAATTAAAAGGCTGTTCAAAAGCACAAATCAATCATTATTAATAATTAAACAACGTTATACGGCTACCTGCCCCTATTTTGGGACTCTTTCTGCACATCGAGCGCCAACCCCCCTCTCTTTTCATGCTAAAATATATATTCCCACTTCTATAGTGACGTTTGGTGACAAATATTGGACAAAAATTTTCTTAAGTAATAATTCAATTTATATTTAACGGACGAAAGTTAACCCTGGGTGAACAGTGAACCGAAGACATGAGAAACTAATCTCATACGCATAGTAAGTTTCAAACACTAGACGTGCGGTTCTATAATGATATTAAACGTATATATGCGATATGCTATTGACACAGCACTACTCATCTCCAAATCACATGACACTAAATATGATACCACACTAAATATGTGGTGTCATCTGACACTAGAAGTCTATATGTAGTATGCGATTAGCACATCATCACTTCCCTCCATGTCACATCAGCCGTGAGTATTATACCAAAAAGTTAACAATGTGTTTGTCAACTTATCTAGATTATAATCTGTCACATGTCATCATTTCATTGGTTTCACTTTTTTAAAAAAACTAAAAAGTAAAAGTCAAGCCGCAATTGTTGACTTTTACACAAAACAACCAATAAAATAATGCCACGTCGCAAATTATAACTGAGATTATAATCTAACTAGTTGCCAAACACTTTGTAAATATCTCATGTGTAGTGCATGAAAGTTTTTACTCATTACGAAATGTCTAATTGACTAGCTCTAGTCCAGAGCAGGAGGCCTAAAATGTGTATACATGATTTTGACTTGTTACAGAGCAAAAAGCACTCTTATGAAAAGAAAATCTTTAGTAAAATAACTAGCTAGTCACACTGTCTTCACACAGTGAACCATTGTGACCGGCTCAGAAAGTTAGTCCATCTTCATTTAATTTAATGAAGTGAATCACGTCTTAACTTTAAAATAATATCATTGCAGTGACTGTAAATAACTCTGCTTGATGAATAGTTGTATGTTTGTACATACCGCCGTAATAAATTATCCTATTCGAATCGATGAACCCTTTCAATCGGGAAATTCATTAATAACAGGCAAAGAAAACTAACCGGTTCCTCTTTTAGGTCCACCATTTGTCAAATCATGAATAATAAGATCACACCAATTTATAGGTCCCCATTGGGGTATTGTTATTATAGCCCACAAAAATTTGTCGCCTTGGTCCCTATCCTATTGTAATGGCCAAAGGTTGATGTGGAATATTTCAAAATGGCATGCTACTTCTAGGTGTTTGTTTTTTCGTATAAGTGAACAGTCTTTGAGTGAGAAAAACTCTAACATTCATAAATTTTCCCAAGGTAAAATAACCTGTCTCAATCAAGTGTTAGACATTTCGTACCACTACAACATTAAATACCGACGTGTGGCGTATTCACAAGTGTTCCATGAAAGAACCCAATAGTGATTTCTAATAAATCAATGCGTGCGAATACACGACACGACACGACACATCAGCATTACGGCACCAGACATCTAAAGTCTGATCAAATTCAGTAAATAACTGGTAGTGAGTTTTGGTACTTTAGATGGATACTATTACTGTAATATATATTTACATGTTAATTTCCAAATTTCGATTGAACCTTCTATATTCATTTATATGAAAGTAGTTACTTTATAGTATTCCATCTATCATGATATTGAGGCGAGCTTGTTAGCTTATGATATTGATTTTAATAGATGTCAAAAAAGGTTTGAAGTCAACACCTATGTATTTCACTAGAATTTTGGGGAAAAAAAGCTCTTAATGATTTAAAGAGTTGAAGATATTTAATTTAGAAGTTCTCATAAAAGTATTGATATAGTCAACTGCGAATTTTAAAGACCCAAAAAAAAAAGTCTTCAAAAGTTGGAGCTTGGTTTCGAAATTTATCTAAACCCAGTCTACTGAAATGTAAAATGACTTTTAGGAATTATAATAATTAGTAGATCGGAAGAGCGTCGTGTAGGTTTTTGAAGATTTTATAGCTAAAGTAAAACTAAAATATTCACTCCTATCTCAAAACGCTAATAAACAAAAGAAAATTACTTGATTACAAAGATTCACAAGTACAAACTCACCTATATTTAAAAATTTATACATAATTAGATATACACACATACGTAAATTTTAGATATAAAATTAAAATTTTACTCTCAAGTGAAAATCTTAGTTATATTTTATGATAATAACTATTAGCATGCGCAACCAATTTATTGTTAGAACTATTGCTACATTTTTATTTTTTTTATTATTAGATTTTATTTTTTTTTATTTTTTACATTGTTCCAGATAACTCAACACATGGGACGATTGAAAAGAAGTATGGGTCAAGTTACTTATCGACCATGAGTTGGGGACCAATAATGCAATTGATCCAATCATTTACCCCTCTGTCCTCTGCCATCTTTAGTGGCATTAATGATAATTACCCCATTTCCAAGCCCTTTTCTAATTTCAGCAATTTCCACCTGAAATTTAGCTTCTGGATTATATTCCGTTCCCATTTTAAGCCAATTTCTTTCACTGTAGTCAATAAAGTGCTCGAACAAAATCTTGATTCAGTCCAACCTGTTCCGAATGACGTTTATGCCCTCCTATCTAGGGTTCATGTACAATTCGTCCCCCAGCTTTTGCACTCTTCCTCCTGTTCAAAATTCCGGCGCAGGATTTGGCGATTATAATTATTATTAGTCCTCCAAATGCGCTTTGACTGAAATAGCGTTGTTGATTTTTTTAACTATTAGAATATACGTCACTTCTAATTTGATGCACGTGTCGTGTCACTACCTGAATTATTTTTCTACACATATTTACTGTGTCAGGTGTCTAATGACGTAAGAATATATATCTATTTTCCATTTGAGTCCCAATGAAATGACTATTAAATACAGTGTAAAAAAGTGAACTACTTCACATAAACATATTTCATTAGTAAAGAAGTCTTTACTAAATAAACAATTAAAAAAGTAGACATAATAATAGTCTAAAAGCAAACGATTTGTCTTATCCTCTTCCTAGATAATAACGAATCTAACATATTGTTTATAGTTTTTGTTTAGCAAAGTATTATGTTAATTCATTGCCTAATTAACTCAATCTACAACCTTCAAACTCTAGTACGCCGTTTTCTCTTATTATTCTTGTCGAAGTAATCTTAAAAGTACAAAATGTTCAAAAACATCGTGAATGTTTTATAAAAAAATTCCCAACCATATGACTTATATTACTGCACGCTACATGTATTTCAAATTCATTTGACGTGTATCTAGACAACCCATGTATAGAATGCAGAACTTCTATGAGATTTTTGAATACTACTCCCTAGGTAATAATCTTTCAAGTTCATTGTTCAATATACTAGCAAAATCGTGCATCACTTTCAGATTTCTAAACATTAGAGCACAGCTAATGTAATTTGCGCGTGACAATTGCAGTGTAAAGTTCTAATGGGGGAGGGGGGAATGAGTAATTTAGCCCCTAATTTATCTACTAGCACTTCACTTTTTTTTTCCACAAATAAATATTTTACACAATCAAATTACACTACTATCCAACTTTAATGTTTTGCCCATAGTTTTTCTCTTACACATTCTTTGAAAATAAGTTTTTTCTTCTTAACTTTGTCTCTTATATTAATCTTGCTCTTAATAGAAGTTGAGAAAAACAAAGTTTCACATAGACAAGTCTCAAAGTTAGGTGGGTGGCGACGTAACAAAAACAAAAATGAGATCGGAAGAGCACATTGATTATATATGGGGTTTGTTAAAGATCTTAATAGTCAAGCAATAAATAAAGATAAAATGACATCGAGGGCAAAATAGTCAAACAAATCAAACTCACATTCTCAACAATACAAGTAGCCTTTTCTACTCCCAAAACTCCCTCCCTCACACCTTCAAAACCCCTTCTCCATTTTCTTCTTCCTCTTCACATTTTCATCATTTATTAGTATTATTATGGATCACTTCACTCCAATTCCTCTCTCCAAAAATCCTTTACTCTTCTTCTCCATACTCCTTCTCCTCATCCCTCTCCCTCTCTCTCACTCCTCCTCCATCCATGACCTCCTCGTCTCCAGAGGCCTCCCCGCTGGCCTCCTCCCCAAGGAGGTCAAATCCTACACTCTCTCCGATTCCGGCTTGCTTGAAGTCTTCCTTGAAGGCCCCTGCATGACCAAATTCGATACCATGGCTTTTTATGACAGTGTTTTCCGGGCTAATTTGACCTACCGGAGTCTCACCAGCGTTGAGGGGTTTTCCCAGGAAGAACTCTTTCTGTGGCTCCCGGTGAAGGATATCGTCGTCGATGATCCGAGATCTGGGCTTATTCTTTTTGACATTGGTGTTGCTCATAAACAACTCTCGCTTTCTCTGTTTGAAGATCCACCGGATTGTCACGCGAAAAGTAAGTGGAACACTCTCTCTCTCTCTCTTTGAATTTTCAAAACGGGAAGTGAGTGGAATTCTGGTTTCCAGTTTTTCTTTCTTTTTTTTCCTTTTATTTTCTTTACTTTTTATTTTTTTTTCAATTTTCCTCTGGCAGTTTGATCTGAAAATTTCTGTCCCAGTTTGTTACAAAATTCTGTTTTGGTTCGTAACTGATTTGGACAGATTGTAAGCCGGCCATGAATTTTGTTTTGGAGTGTAGCGTTTCGTGACGGGTTCGGTCTAGAGGATGGGATAGTATTGAACTATACGATACTGTATCAGGAACGATACTAAAATTTCGTCGATTACACTGCCCAGTCCGGTCGAGTCGAGTCTTGAAGTAAACGAAAACGATATATTAATTATGTACTCGACAACTTCTTGTGTGCTTAATCTGTGGGTCATTTTTGTCTTGAAAAATAGCCAAAAGAAATGATTATATATTTGGTGGGGTATTTTGCGTATATATTTGAAAAGAAATATTAGTTAATAATTTTGTTTTTGACATTAATAATGCAGGTGGATTATTGAAGAAAAATGGGAAAGGAGGAGATGCAAGTGCATTTGCATTTGCAGCAGCTGAGAAATAAAAGGAGGGGAGATTAGATTAGATGCTAATCCTATTTTGTTAATTTTGGTTTTATTATGATTATTATTATTAAGCTGAGAAAATAGCAGTACTAATCAATTGATCAAGAGTTAATTTAAGTACTCTAGGACCTTGTTTTTATTATTATATTATTATATGTTGATAAGGACGTGTAAAGGTTTTGGAATGTTCGATCCTCTAATCGAGTGCCGCTAATGCTAGTCGCCCAATTTTGTTTGCCTTAATTAAGTATCTTTTGGATAAGCTAACTTGCCAAGATCTCTCCTATGTTTTTGGCTTTTTAACAAAATTTACAAAACATATACCTCAAAAGTAACGTATCCCACCATACTCAGCGATCACGAACTAAAATGTAGATATAAATGGCTCAAGTTATTGTTAAAACCGGGCCATTATATATACACGCGATAAGTTCTAAAAATCACGCCAAAATTTTTATTTGCGTTTTATATACACATGTTAGTAGGCACACATAAGTTCTTGATTGTTGACTTGGAGTAACACCTGAATGGGTAGAATTGTTTGCTCGATTTTTTTTCATTGATTATATCTTTCTTGGATTTAGAATATGATATATGTAACTGTTTAAGTTATTTTTCCTATACTCGTGCCTTTTTTACACACATGTAAATTTTTTATTGACTTAAAATTTTTTCCTTGATTATCTATTTTGAATTTAACAAATATATATATATATATATATATACACACACATTAAAGTAATTTAGTTTCCATTTCTCATTTTCTCACCCAAAATCACTTTCTAAATCTGGTCGTTGCATCTTAGTTATTGGTTTAACACTTAATCCTAGCCTTTGATTATTTCTTTCTTTTTATTGTTTTCATTTCTTTTTTATCTTTTTATCTTAATATATTACCTTACATGGAGATAATCACAAATGGATAATTTAAATAATTAAATCAAGATCTTAACTTTTCTATATATAACTTCTCTTACATCAATGGAAACTTTCACATATTATATCTTAATAATCATAATAATGCATTCAATTATAGTATTATACAGAGTATCACTTGGAATCGATTTTCTATATCTTTCAAAAAAAAGTTTGAATTCGGTTTTCTTTTTTTTTTTTAAATAGTTTTAAATCTTTGTGATTTTTAAATTTTTTTATGTAATGTAATTTATTGATATTTATGCAAAATTCACAATATAAATTTGATTTTTTTATCTTTTTAATATTTTCATTTATTTTTTATCTTTTTATCCTAATATATTACCTTACATAGAGAACATCACAAATGGATAATTTAAAATGCTAATCAAGATTTTAGTTTTTCCATATAAGTTCTCTTACATCAAAGGAAACTTTCACATATTTTAACTTAATAACCACTTGAATTCAATTTTCTACATCTAGAAATAATAATTAAATTTGGTTTTTTTATTAGTTTTAAATTTGTATGATTTTTAAATTTCATTTTATGTAATGTAATTCATTGATATTTATGCAAAATTCAGAATTCGGTTTTTTTTTTCTTTTTAAAATTTTCATTTATTTTTAACTCTTTATCTTAATATATTACCTTACATGAAGAATATCACAAATGGATAATTTACATAACTAAATCAAGATCTAAACTTTTCTATATAAGTTCCCTTACATCAAAGGAAATTTTCACATATTTTATATTAATAATCATAATGCATGTAATTATATAGATTATTGCTTGAATTCAGTTTCCTACGTCTTTAAAAGAAAAATTATATTCAGTTTTTTGAACAAATCCAAATTTGTTAAATTTTTATATTTTATTTTATGTAATGTAATTCATTGAAGTTTATGCAAAATTCACAATATGATTTTGGTATTTTTATCTTTTTATTATTTTTATTTTTTTCGGTCTTATCTTAATATATTACCTTATATAGAAAATATTAAAAATGGATAATTTAAATAACTAAATCAAGATCTTAACTTTTTTATATGAGTTCCCTTACATTAAAGGAAACTTTCACATATTTTATCTTAATGACCACTTGAATTCAGCTTTTACATCTAAAAAAATATTAATAATTGAATTCAGTTTTTTAAATAGTTTTAAATTTGTGTGATTTTTAAATTTTATTTTATGTAATGTAATTCATTGATATTTATGTGAAATTCACAATATGAATTCGGTTTTTATTTGGGAATAAAAAGTGAATCTCATATTGGTAATTTAGTAAAAAGAATTGAGAATGTATACTTATATGGAGAACGGTTGTGCATAATAGAGCCTTGACTTATGGGCCATGGGTTTCCAAAAAATTTAAAATTTTAATGGATAATTATTGAAAATATTTATTATGAACCATATACATGTTTATCTCACACCGTCAGATTGTTTTCTAGATTGGTTCCAATATTAGTCAATTCATAATTTTTCCAATTGATTTGGTTATGACGGCTCAATTGTTAAAAACTGATTAAATTATGTTAACGTATTAAAATATTTAATATGTAGAAGATGTATGTTATGAAAAATTAAATATCGTTAATATATATTATAAAAGTTAAAAAAAACCAAATGGAGCAATAAATAACATGTGTATTTTGTAAAAAAAGTTAGTATTCACTCAAAGATAATTTTATATAGATATTTCGAGAGTTATAAAATGAAAATGTTTGAAAATTATGATAGGTGTTAAAGATGGCTAAATCACAAATTCTACTATAAATGTTGTAATATATGTATTATCGTTCATCATTTATTCTTACTAAATTTATCGGATGTAACATAACTTCCCGTCTGTTATACACTGGCAGCCTAATACAAACTACATACAAAAACTTTCTTTAACTTTTTTCTTAGATTTTTTGTGTAGACAATTTTCTATCTTTATAAATGAAAGATATGGTATTACGAGTAGCAACTATATTGTTTTTCTTTATACATATATAAACGGTCAAATATTATATTTTAAAATTTTTTATACAATCATGTTTAAACTTTTTGAATTACTTATATTATCTGGTATTATCATTTTGTGTAACACACGAGTGAAAAGCTAGTTATATGTATAACTGTTTATGTTATCTCTCCTATGTTTATGCCTTTTTTTCAACGAAATTTACGGAGCCTTTTAAAGATTATTTGTAAATCATACTTGGCAAGGAGGAGAGAGAGAGTTCATGACAGGGAGGAGAGAGAGCGTCTGTTCATCGGATTCTGTCAGGTTCCAAGAGATCCCAAAGTCGTTTGGAATTTGTTAAAATGTCACGCTAACAATAATTAAATTAATTATGAGTATAGGATATTTAAGGCCGCAATGGGGCCCACAGGTGTGACGGGCATGGCTTATTGGACCGCCCTTTTGCTGTGTTGATTTTCTCGCTGACCATATGACCCCAAAACTCTCCTTTGTGGTCCCAAATTCAAATCAAATATATAATATGTGTGTAAAAAAAATCTACAGCTCGTATATATTATGTATAATAATATAGACTCTGTATAATATAATATATATACTGGTTTCTAAATTTGATTTCTGCACATATTTCTTTTCTTTTCTAATCTTCTACATTTTTTTTTCTAATTTCGTTAGTAATGGCAACCAGCCGTCAACCTTTTCTCTATCGTTAATATTTATGAGAAATTGTGTTCAACATTCACAGACCAAATATAATGACAACATGCATCGTCTCATTAGAGATGTGATTACAAAAGAATGTGCTGAACAACTAGCTAATTTGCTCAACAAAACTTATTATGACACTATTGTTGCAACTCTATGATCTGTGGTCAACTAAAAACCGTGTCTAAATACGAGGCGTGGATAAGACACGTCATTTTGTCCAAAAATATGAAAAGTTGTTATCTCATAGCATTGATCAATTAAAAAAGGATTAAAATGCCTTCAAGCGTGCATTATAAGTGTCTAGGTGAACTTGAGTGTGCATTATAATTTTTTTATCTTTAATTTTTATTGGTCCATTTGAAACTAACCCAAATTGAAAGGTCAAATTAAAGCCCGACATTTGCCGTTTAGCATCAAAAAAAAAAAAAAAAAAGGCATGACTTGTGCTATAAATTCATAAAAAATGTTTTATGAAATAATATTCGAAATTTTTATATCTTACGTATTTTTTTCCTATTTGGCATATATTATTTCAGGCATTATTTGATGGTAAAAAACTAGAACATATAAATTAGAAAAAAACGTCTCGTAATGCCTAAGCCCGCTAAACTTGAACGTTGAGATTGACACTTTTTTCCCAATTTATACACTTTTATGACACTTATCTTAAGTGGGTGCAAGTATGCGGGTCACTTGGTATTAAAATTTTATACGCATGTATACATGTACTCACGTGGTTAGATGACTGTCATAAGGCACACACACAGAGTGTCAAAAAATTTTCAAATGTCTACAAGTTGGAAAGTCATTTATACTGCAAAATATCATAATCACACAATGTGAAATACATTTGGATATACACATTAAACACCGACACCCCTTCATTCCACAACAATAAATAGCGCTAGATACACACTTATATCACTTCCCGGGTTGTTTACGCTCCAAAATTGACAATGACAATATGATGTACTTCCACTTCATACACAACTAAGGAAGAAAATTGTAACACACCAAAAGAACCGGTCAAATGCTATGTCAACTACTTATGTTACTATGAAAGTTCATTCCATCTATACATAGTCTAAATATGAGAGTCTTATCTTTAAGACTGAATTCAGAAAACATCCTATTAATATCCTGCCACTTAGGAAAATCGGTCCGGTATCTTAGTTTTCCATCTACTTTCTTCCCTTCAGCATGCCGCAAATTCTTCGCACCCTTTGTATTTACAAACAAAGTGTTTGAATATCGGTATTACGAGTAGATACCATAAGACCTTATCATCACATTTATCATTGTCGTCCTTACTCTTATACTATAATGCCCCGCACTTTGAACACACATGGAAGTCCTTGCATTCATTCCGGTCAATACACAATCATTTAGCTATGGATGTATCCTTTTTATCTCCATACCCATTGGGTACAACAATTTCTTTGCCTCGTAGGTTGAACTAAGAAACTCGTTATCCTTCAGAAGTATGTCTTTTAAAATTTCCAATAACACCGTGAAACTCCCACCACTCCACTTATTTTTTGCTTTCAAGTTATACAATTCGAACACAGCAGAAAACCTTATTTATTCAAAAAACAAAGGTTTTCCAGAATTGATAAACAAGTTATCGAATATATGAGATTTCTCAAGGAAATCATCTTGTATATCACACATTATTGAATCTATACGATTCACAATGTGGGAATATAACTCAAGCCATATCTTCCTTGGTAAAACTGATGGGCTCATTGGGGGATAGATTTGAGGACTCTCCCCCTATTAGATATAAATTCAGAGGTGGATACAACGCCTCATGGCATAACTCTTCATTTGATTACGACTATTTCCTGCAATATAAGGATCTCCTACGACAACATCAATCTCTCTGGCAGATGGCTGATCTACGGTCTTTCAGTAATGATGGCTTTTCAGAGGAATAACGTGCTTCACGGCCATTTCCTCTGCTATCATCCTGTTATGGCATTTTTAGCTCTCCAGTGCAGAGTGAGGAACCTGTCTCTGTCCCCCTAGAGCAAAGTATTCATGTTGAGGCTGTTCCGCAGTGCGGCTAAGGCCTCAGCATTAGTAATTGATTCACATTTGATGACCTACAGTGAAAATCTCCTAAGAAAGTCCTTTAGAGGCTTATTATCTGCCCGTCTCAAGTCTTGCAAACACTTAAGAGATACACCACCGTACTTGAAAGGACCAAAATTAGTAACAAATTTAGTTTTCAATTCCCCAACTTCTGACGTTGTTGGGCTGCAGTTTTCCATACTATCTTCTTGTTGGGTCGGCTAGGGTGGCATCAAAGTGCATGCAATTCAAGGTTGGACTCACTCTCCTGATGGTCATTTGTTTGCATGCTCAGTGGGATCCTCATTTCCCTTTTACTTGGGAACTTTTGTGAATCGGAAGTCATGAGAAAGAGAGACATTCATGATCTCTGCAGAAAAGAGGGTGTTCTCATCTCCATCACCTCTTTTGAATGAATAGGGTTAGGCGTGAGGTGCGATCAACTAGATTGCCTAGAAGTTGAAGAGAATATGAGGTTTCCTGCCGTTCCTTAGGAGTAATAGAGATTGTTCGCTATGGCTGACTTTTTGGATATTGCTAGAGGAGATCTCCTAGGATGTTGGCTTGTTTAGAGGGGTGCTGGGCCTTGTTTGTCATGCCCCCAATTTTATCTCCATATTATCTCAAAATATCGATAGCGAAAGCGTTTAAATATGTATCTCAATTTAAAATTGACGGTGAGACTCTACAAATACAATTCAAATACTATTGTATATAATTCATTATAACTTCTTTACAGCAATTATTGCGGCCACCAATAATGAAATCTCGACCACGCACTGAAATTTTGATCACATACATGTATCTTCTCCATCTTTGGAACAATCCAGCCGTAAACCCCTAAATTCAATACCTACAGGATTGTAAAAAAAGAAGGGTGAGGACAAAGTATTTAGTGAATAACAACATGTATTAGCCCACGCAAAACAATGCAAGAAGATCACAAATTGACAAATACAAGAAGATACAAAATTCGGGCACATCACTATTTTAGTTTCTTCCCGTAAGTCATACGATACAATTATACAAAATAATCAAGACCATACAACAAGGTTATAATGCCACAAAGCAATACAAATATAATACAAAACGAGTAGACAGCGCCACTAACGATGCCCAAGAGAGAGGGAAGCAAGAGTTCCAAAAAAGATAGGGAGAACCGAAAAAGAGAGTCAAGAGATAGAATTAATACACATTGAGAGCCAAGAGATAGAAAAGGATAGAGCCTAAGATATGCATCACTCACCTTTTGATTTAATTTCTCCAAAGGTTAACTCCTCTTTTTTCTTCTCAATTCTCCTATTCCCAAATTACCTTCTAAACAATCAATTTTTATTCATTTTATTATATTACAAATGGGAGCAATTCACATATTTATAGGCAATGAAGGGGCGGTGGTGGTGGGTTTTAAGGAAGCTCCATTTGCCTTGTTTTTATAGAAGTTAGGATATAATTGAATCTAAATAACATAAAGAATCCGTGAATTGCAAAACTAACAAGTGTTTTAGACACTTGACAAAACTAACAAATTTATTATTTAGAAAATGACAAGTGTCTTGAAAATAACAACCAATTATTTTTAAGAATGACCAATGTGCTATAAACTTGGCAAAACTAACATCCTTCATTAATTACAAAATTAACATATGTCGTATAATTTGACAAACATTGTTAAAAATTCGTGGGATGTTACATTGTTGCCGTGGTACCCTTGCTCGGCCTTTTGGGCCTAACTTTTCTGTTATGGTTATGCTTCTAAGCATTGTAAACACGTTGCCAGGCCTTCGTAGAAAAAGGCCATACTCAAGAGGAAAGTTGTCTTTAGTCAGAATGCACGGCTAAGGATTTGGAGGTGGGACAAATGAAGAGTCTTGTCCAATCTACTTCTCCAAAAGATCACGCTCTGGTGCGCCCATTCCATTATTGTGAACTTTCTTCTCCTCCTGCATTTGTTGATATTGCTCTTGGCCCATGTTGTGGTCTCTCCCACAGGTGGATATTGATGCATTTGTTGTAAATACTGCTACAATACTATGTTTCCTTAAACCATATGTCTTGTACTTCCCATCATTTCCTTTGTGGTCAACTACTGGCTCATCAACGGCAACATTCAGCCTTATTTTGGGGCTGTGGACATAGCCTTCGTCTGTGATGCATCTCTTATTGATTTAGAATGACACGTCTCACTCTTAGTACCTCTAATTTACTTGAAGTGTGATGTGCACCAACGATAAATTCCAACTAAAAGCTAGAATCTACCGTCAAGGCTCGTGAACATGATAATTAATCTAGAAAAAATTTTGATGTCATCTCTCTTAATTTGATAACAAAACCAACATGTTTCAACACTCAACATCAAACACATATACACTTCACAATATAATAATTTTCATCATTATAAGGAACAATGCTCTATGTATGAAAAATTATACTATACCAAGTATGATGCACTAGGAATTCCCAATGTATACTAATAAACTTAATCATACAAAGTTGATAAATTATAATAACAACAAACCCTATAATAAATTCTATATAGTGGCTCGAATTCTTGAATTAGCAGGCTCAACTATAACGAGTTGTCTGTTGCTCAATCTCCAATTGTTACCTGCTAAGAAAATCATTTAAAAAACATATGAGTTAACAAGCCAAGTGAGTGGAGTTTTATAATTAAACATACTTTAGAAAGTCAAAATATAATTTTTGCAAAATCTCGAATAAAATGTTTAAAGTCATTTCGGAATTTTCATAACTTTAAATATAACTCCAGCATAACATCAGTATTTATAGATCTATCACATGTTAGAAAACATGATGAACATCATTTCATTTAATAATCATCATAAAATTCTCCCCAAAGAATATCCATAATCTCATGTCATCATGTAATCAAATTCATTTTTCGTCATACGAGTGTAGACACTAGTTTGGACCATAGATACCTTATGACCCCTTCGCCCTAGGCGGCGTAACAACCAGCTTGAGCCATATGCCTCTTTGTATGTAGGCGGCATATTCATCACATTGGATACAAATTTGGGGTTTTTCATGCATCATAAATCATTTTTCAAATCAAATATTTTTCTAAAAATCATGAAGCGTCATTTCATATAAAAATCCATATGAACTTTTCTAAGAAATATCAACTTTTCAAATTTTATAGAAATACATTCATTATAAAATATTGCAAGTTTATGTGAAATAAAAGAATGGCGTATTTCATTTAAAAAGAAAAGAAGAGGTAATGCTCTACTCACCTGCTACGTAGCATCATTTCGTGTTTCATTTCCTTTTGATCTTTATCATTTCTTGCGACATTGTATAAAAATTCTACTTAATATTTAATTCCTTTCTATTTCTCAAATTACACATATAACTCAATTCTTTTACTAATTCTTACCCAATCCTATTTATCTTTTTTCTAGCTTATTTTCTAGTTAAAGATTTTCTAGTTTAAGTAATCATCTTCATTATTATGTACTAAGTTAGAAAGCTCAATAATTACTCCTCATTTCTACACTTAACTAAAATCTTCTGTCAAATACATGCATCACTTATTGAATCAAGACTTAATTCAACTCTTCAAACAAGGATTGTCAAGTTTTCCTGTTTGGGCAATGTACATTTAAAACCATTTTAGAATCCAGAAAGGTTATGAGATTCTCCTGGAAGGTAGAAAACTCATATAAGTTCATCATACATGAAATCTAGCCCAAGAAAAATATGTTGGAGACACCAAAATATTTTTCCACCTACCAAAAATCTGTTTTCCAGTCTATCTGTCCATTCTTATAAAACATGTCATAAAAACTCCTACCAGTTTCCAAACGGTGTCATTCGAATTCCGGATAATAGACTACACATAGGAGATTATTTTCCAACTTGTATCTTGCTAGGAAGGCAGAAACAACATCCATAATAATTCTATGCCCAAGCTCCTTTTTATTAAATTCATGCATACTTGCTTGGCTTCCTAGAATTCACCATTAACCTCTTGTGCTTCCCTTTTCATTAAAGACCTTCCTTCTTACAATTAATCCAACAACTTCATTTAATTTAAGAAAATACTATATAATTTACTTTAAAGTCCCAAATAATACCCCTTTCCAAATTTCAGTTTTAATTGTTCCTTTTTAAACCATAATTTCATATACTAACTCTACATAATTCTATACTAAGCCTTCGATGATTCTAGTTTCATGACTAAGAATAATTTCACGTCATTTAAACTTATAGAAAGACTAAATCATAACCAACTACTCAATTCTATAAAAATTTCTTAACATTAAAAGAAGGCTAAATCTTAATATTTATATGAAATCAAGGCTTAACAGACGTGAGCTCTTCCGATCTTTCATGTGATTCTAGTTCTCTATTCTTCTTCTTCGTTTCCTCCAATCTTTCCAAAATTTGCTCCCGTTTTCTCTTAGCCAACTTACTCTCTGTCTCTCGTTCTCTCTCTTGGTTTCTCTCGTCTCTCTCCACCTCTCTCGACTCTCTCTGTGTATGTTTATATGAAAATGGCCCAATCCAAGAGAATTCTCTAGATAGTTAGGAAAATTTCACCAAAGATCCCTTAACTTCTTGATTTCTTCATTTAACTATCGAACTTATAATATAATTCCATACAAAACCCAAACTTGTTTAATTGCTTAAATGGTAACCCCAAAATTAAATTAATGCATCTTTGTCCAAATTTAACATTGAGTTAACTAGTATACTTTTGACGTTGATAGGTAAAGATTGAAGTTTGGAAATAGCAAGGCGAGTCGTCACATAGAACTTCTTAATCGCCTTCTTGTTTGTTAGAACTTATAATGATAGAGCCTTGCATCAAGATTTCTCACGTTTCGAAGTGTTCAACTCTAGAAGAAATAAAGGGAAAAAGAGACCACGCTTACTCTGGTTAGAGAGTTTCAGTAGTTAATAGTGTCGATATACCATAGACGATGCCAATCTGTTGAACCCAAAAAGTTACCAACAAATCTAGCTTGTAACCAGCTCATACGTAAACCAACTGTACACTAATGACAACACGTTAGAGAATGTAGTGAAAGGCGAGGGATGTTCTATTTGCTGGAACTAGGTATTAGAGTCAGTTAGGGTGGAACATAGCACACCTGGTGCCTTTTTACATACAAGTATTTATATTCCCTTGGAGAGATTCCATTAACATGGATCAGTGGACACATGGTCGCCTAATCCAATGGCTGGGAGAGTTTGATTCCTTTTACCTAGTGGACCATGCTTTATCTAGACGTCACCCTTGTTTCCATTGTGTATTCGCCCCTTTAATGACAAGCTGGCATATTACGATTAAGGGCCCTTAATTAGCCACCCATAATGATAGACTAGGTCCTTAATTAATTAGAGGACTGAGATTAAGCTACTGCCACTCCTGACGGGCTTTGGTCAGTGGAGTTTCTGTTGGGAACCTTTCCAGCCCCAAGGACTAGTGGCTAGGGGTGAGCATTAGGGCGGTCGGATCGGGTATGATCCTGACTCAAAACTAGGGCTGGGCATCCGATTCGGAAAACCGTCAAAACCGACTCAACCGACCCGAAATGAGTTGAGTCGAGTCGGGTTGCTATAGTACACGGGTCGAATGCGGTTGGAAAACAAGTAATCCGACTCGGGTCGAGTCGGGTTCCGGGTTGACTCGGCGCTACCTGGGTGAACCCAGCGAACCCGACCGAGTCAACCCGAGTCGGGTTCAACCTGATTTTTTTATTTTTTTGGGCTAGTTTTTTTTCTTGTAGTGTATTTAGATATGTATTAGTGTATTTGATCTTTGTAATACTAGGCTTATGGTGAGTTTTAAATTTTTTTTGGGCCTCTAATGAATTTAGGCTAGTTTTCTTTTTTTTTTATTTTTTTATTTTGAGGCTATTGTAGGCCCAAATCACTCAACTCAACTCAAATTGACCCGACCCGACACGAGTCGGCCAGGTTTCTAAAATGCCAACCCGAATCACTGTCGGGTCATGTCCAAACTCGACCCAACCCGACCGATGCCCAGTCCTACTCGAAACTAACCCACTTATTGTAGGGTTCCAAAATTTCGAACCGAGCCAAGGTAGCTCAATTTGAAAAACCAACTAAACCTGAGTTAAATCGGGGTTCGCAGTTTGAGTCGACCTTGTGTTGGCCCAAAAACGCGAACAGGACCAAAAAGGCCCATTATGCGAGAAAAAATAGCCCATTTTAATAGTAAACCTTAAACTTGTTGGATGACCCATTTGAGTGGCTGGTTTAGGTGACCAGTTTGAAAAATTAAGCCCAATCCACCCTTTTTTAGTTGTAAAATTAAGCCCAAGTCATTTTTGCTAATGCATTTTAGGTTCCTGTTTCCCGATGAATCTCATAAATCATAATAAAATGACGATAACTTACTTTCTACATCATTTCTCTATATCGTTTCCTTGAATAAGAATAGAATGAGGCCGAAGAGGGGAAACCGGTCACACAACTTCAAAGTCAAAGACCCAAAGAAGCAAGGCAGCAGCAACGACAGCCGACTGGTCTTCTGATGAGGTAAGTGGCGGTTCAGACTTCAAAGAGATAAACGACAAACTAGGGCGGGGGCAGCAACGACTCTTGGCAAGGGAATCGAGGGTGATTGACAGGCGGGTTTTTTGAATTGTGAAGAGAGAGAGAGAGAGAGAGAGAGAGGCTGGTTTGGAATTTAGGGATCTGAAATTGGGAAAAAGAAAATGTGTTTTATTTTATGTTGGACTTTGGCGTGTTGGAACTTTCACAATTGAAAATAATAATAATAATAATAATAATAATAATAATAATAATACAAATGAGTTGAACCCATGAATCCGCAAAACTCGGGTCATCAGGTTGGAACCGACTTCGGTCAACCGGGTGGATTCCATTGGGTTTGAATGGGTTTGTTGTTCGACCCGAACCGGCTCGGGTTCATGTTTCTGAACCCGAATTGCCAAAAAACCGACCCCAACTCAACTCAGGTCAGGTTAGCCGGATTTTTGGATAGCAGTTTTCCGTTATTAATGATGGCGTGGCATTTGAGCAATCGTGGCATTCGAGTGAGACTGACCCTACTTACGTGGGAGGCCGCGTCGGGGACAGTACAAACAATATCTGTAGATATGCGTCATATATAAAATAAAATTTGCAACAATTTAAGGTGGCTTTCAACTGATCCTTGTACGCAATCAATCTGGTGAAACTTTTTTGGATCTATTTATGTTTGGCCTCTTGTGATAAATTGAATTTATTACCACATTAGCTACGGCCAGCCTTGAGCCCTGTTTTCCACTGTACCCTGCGGACTGAATGCATCATGCCTCATGAAACTATCTTGTCACTTAGATAATTAATAGCTGTTGGGAAATCTAGATTCGATTGCCACAAAACATACTAATGTGAAAATTTGTGTTGCGGGACTAATGTGAAAATTTGTGATTTTTGGTAGTTAAGTAACATAAAAAAAAAATCACTAATTAAAGAACATTACTTGGTTTACTAGTTAATCACTTGTATATGTAAACGTGTCATAATTGATTCATGTAAGTTTTTTTTTTGTGTTACTGTTTATTAATTTCATTGTCTTGATTTCAAGTATACTTGGATAGATACAAAAAGAAGGATCCATTGAAGTACAACTATCATGTCGTTCTACTTATTTTTTTGATACAATGGGATGATAGGGAAGGGGAGGGATATTAGGGGTGGGGGATAGGATTCGAACCTAGGACCTTGGTCCTGGAACGTGAATACTTAACCACTGAAACACTTGTTCGAATCCTATTTATTTTTAACCTGAACAATATGGAAAGTACAATTGATTTAATTTTGTAAAATAAATAATCTTTAGCCATAAAACTCCCGAAAATATAGATTGGAATAGATTGGTAATTTATATCTGTATCTGAATAGCATTTCAACGAAAATGATTTTTACTTTTTGTTCCATACTAAAAAATCTTGCATTATTATTATTTTTTATTTCAGGTTCGTAATTAGTAACGGAATTAGTAACAGAAGCGTGTTGCCATTTAGTAACTCCTTTATGTTGGGAATTTAGTAATAGAAATTTTTTTGGTTAGTTAGCGCCAGAATATCAACTCCGTTACTAAATTAGCCACTAGCTAATTGGTAATAGTTTGAGGGACGGAAAATTTCTATTACTAACGGCGCTTAGCAACGAAAATGAGGATTTCAGTAATAGAAATTTTCATAAATAATGGTGCATTAGTGGCGTTAAGCACCACATTCTCTACATGAAGCCTCCAATTAGCCAGTGTCATGGCAGGATCAAAGCACATTCCATGGCAATTGAGACCTCTGGATGCATTCCAGTTTTGGCTACCAAGTTGGAGTCAACGTAACTTCCAAACTCTGGGTAAAAAGGAAAGAATAAAAGCAAGCAAGAGTAGAAACTTCAAAATGGATTAAGACAACACAGATGGAGTATCTAAAACTACGATGAATTTGATTCAGGATAGAACATAAACCTCAACCAAAACCATGTTCTAATAAGTAATCTCTCATAAAATAAAAACTTAAAAAAAAAAGATTAAAATTTTTTTCTTAAACCTAACTTTCCATTTCTCCCTTCAAAATCACACTTATTTTTTATATCCCTTGCATCAAAATCAACCGCTGTGTACTTCCCCCGTTTTTTGGTCAAATCTATGGTAGTGACTCAAATTACATAATAACTATATCAAGTGTCCACCACTTGAAAGTTAACAGTAGTGAACATATATAGAATCTCAAGAGTCTCTTTTTAAAACCTCTTGAAAATTCTGTAAAAATAACCTCTCATCTTGTGTCGTGTGCATGAAATAGAGGTTTTGTTAACAAAACCTCAGAGAAGCTTTTAAAAATTTTCTAGAAAATAAATGCCCCTTTTTTTCTCATTTCCATCTTAATTCTATTGTATTCAATGTAAAATCCACTTTGCCCACAATTATAGACGTTAAACTTCACAAATAAGAATGATATCTTGAGTATTACGTGTCATGACTTATGCACAAATCAAGCACCCAAAAGAGACGCTCAAGCTAGCAAGCAGATATTTTATGTGAGTGACATTCCAATATTCCGGTTCTCCTGCTACAGTTTGGTGGCATAGTAAACCAATAATGGTTTTTTTGCATGTGTTGCGCGTCTTTACGTGACTTAATGCTCATAGAATGTTAAAAAAAAAAAAAAAAAAAAATTAAGAGTCAAAATAGAGAGTTTGTTGAAGCATATAAAAAATTTCGTTCCTTAAATTTGAAATACCCTCTAAAACACTAGAGATACAATTTATAAATAAAGCGTCTTAGTCTTAAATTTTATAATGGACACTGGCAAATATATATTTGTTGATTTCTAGTTACGAAAATGAGGAAAGTAGGGGGAAAATGCCCCTGCAGCCAAAGGGAGAGATTATTGGGGGGTTGAAGAAAATTAGTATAAATTTGTTTACCAACTCCAATGGACATTCCATTTTGGAGATTATCTCCAAAATGGGAGTATCTGTAACCTCCAATCCACCTGCGAAGGCATCTCCATTTTGGAGATGGCAACAGTCAATCTCCAAATTTGGTGATTTCCTGTAGATATAGAGATGAGATTTGGAGATCTTGCAATTGCAAGATAGTCTCAAACCTTTTTTTTTTTTTCAGTATTCATAGTTTTTATATTTTTCGTTCATTTCATATATTTTATTTGCCACCATTTCTTTATCACCTCATATAATTTGAGTTATCTCATACTTATTATCTCATTTGTTGATTGTCATAATTTTTTTTTTTATTTCATGTGTATTTAATAGAGTAGTCCCATTGGGGTTGGGGAAAAAAGTTTGGATCCGTGGAAATAACGATGCACACATTACATATTCTACTACAAACACACAATTTCATCTTCAAGTGGACAAATTAAATGTGCTATATGACTTCCGTTCAGACATCAAAATAAATGCATTAATTTCAAAAAATCGACCAAATATCTCATTTAATTAAGCTTGACTAATTGAGTTAATTACTCGATTAATGACTCAATTGTTCGTTTCATTATGTTTGATATTTAATTCTTCAAATTGTAAAATACGTTAAATATTGTAATTGAAGTTAAATAGGAAATATAGAGATTTAGATAAAATTTAGATATTATATTACACAAAATAGAGATTTTAAATCTCTACTTTAGAGATAGAGGAGGGGAAAATAGAGTTTATGGTTGGAGATGGCAAGGGGTTTTGATAGGTTTTAACTTTCATATATAAGATGAGGTAAAACGAGTAATTATCTCACCTTCCCGATAGGTGAGATAATAGAGTTAAAAACAAAAAAACGACTCAAAAGCTTGTGTAAAGGAAGCGATTAACACCTGAAAAAAATTTAATGGACGAGGACTGTTAATCGTCAGCAGCCAGGGGGAGGAGCCAGAGTATTGGGATGAACAAACCCAGACTATGTCAATTGAGATCTTGATTGATATGAGGCAGAGAGACGGGGGAGGGGGGATGAGAGTCTAGAGCATACTGCGTTTTCTTATTTTCCAGATTGGCCGCACTTTGAGTAGAAAATGGGGAAAACGTGTTTTTCTCTTTTATTGTAAAATTTTTCCTCATTTTCAAAATTGATTTTCAGAAAACGTGATAAGAGAACGCGTGTTCCATGTTTTAAGAGAAGGGAAGTAGAAAACAGCTCGAATAACGCTAAAGATTGTTTTGTTTATGTGACCTACGACTTCATTTCTCATAATCATTTTTCTCGATATTCAAAAATCATTTGTTGTGTACATGTGACTTTATTATTGTTTAAATTAATTTTTAATTCTTTAAATATTGCAATACAATATTAATAATATACCTATTTCATACATTTTACTTAATGTGTTGATTATTAACAAATATTAAAAGTTTTATTTTAAATTTGAAAAATATCATATCAACTTCGTGTACCCTAAGAGAGAAGAACTAATAATAATAAGGGTAATTATATTTGAACAATGATTCTTACTAACCACACCACAATATATATAAACTACCATTTAACCATTTGGAATACATTTCGATAAATGAACTACACTTCAATTTACAAATATAACCCTAACTATGTAAAAATAAAATAAAAAGCGTCAAAAACAAATACCAAAACGAAACGTACACCACTTTCTTTCTTTTTTTTTTTTTTTAAATCCATTTTCTAGAGTCCTCCTCCTACATCAGTTTGTGTTCATCAACACAAACATGTGTATAATAAAGAGTACCCTTTCTGTCCAAAAAGATACTCGCTTATTTTTTTTTTCGTTCCAAGTCATATTTCACTTTCCGTATTTAACTTTTTAGTTTTCTAAAATACTTATATTTGTTATGCACGTAATCAATAATAAAAAAGACTTAGATTGAAATATTAAGTGCATATTAGGAAATATATTTTTAAATTGTACATTTCCACCACTATTAATTCTGTTTTCTTAATCTATGTGAAAATAAAATGGAAATATCTTTGTGGAATGGAGGGAGTATTAATAAAAATTACACTTTGTCATTGGCTCATTGCTATGCAAATCGCATTTGAGATTAAATGTTGTTTTCACGAGCATTTTGTTATATAGCATGTGGTGTGTCTGTGTTGTGTGTGCACGTTGTGTTCATGTCATGAAAAAAAACATAAAAATCGTCACATTCTTTTTTTTTTTTTTAATAGGACAAATCGTCCATTCTGAACCTCTTCTAGTAAAAATCAGGAAAAGAAAATCCAAATAGATAAGTAATTAATCTGCCACGGATACCTAATTAGCTTAAAAAAAATTATTTACAAGATTGAAAAATCTATTTCGTAATTGCACCGATCTTTTTCGTTCAGAAAATATTTCTATGGTTGTGTGTTTTTTTTTTTGTGCAGGAATAGTGGAATATATATATATATTTTTTTTTTTTCAATCAAAATATGCAAATTTTATACCAAATAAACAAATAGTACCCACAACAAGGGGTACCTCCCCCAACAAAAGATAATGCCAAGCAGAGAGCAAGGCAACAGAAAGAAAAAGAAATGAACAAAAGATACTGAGGAAAGAGAAAAGGAACGGGAGAGACTAACCGGAATTGCCCGACCAAGGAACTGGAAAACAGCTTTTTGGCCACCAAGATACCACCCCCCCAATCAAATAGCCCTCAACGGAGATTCGTTGCTGAAAAATCACCATTAAGTTTCCCACCGTGGGTCTCCAACCGAACAAAAATTCTAGTCTTCAAATAAAAATTCTAGTCTTCAATAGATATAACTGGCAAAAAAAAATGACTGAAATTTGCAATTGAATCAGAGGTTTGTAATCATCAAAGCCAAATGATTGGATTCATTTCTGAGTCCACCATGTAAATCGGACAAGAATGATCAGCTGTCTGACATCTATTTCCTTGAATTTTGCAGGCTGATTTCTCAACAATTTCAAAACAATTCCATGAATTTTGATTCATTAAGTCACCGTCCTAGTTTGGGTATAATAACAAATCAATCCTTGGCAAAGAACCACACACTACTTCACGTTCCAATCACAAAAGACGGTAATCTCATAAACGTAAATGGCAAAATGGTGTCTTGAGCAAATTGGGCTTTTTGATAGGGTCTCTGAGTGGTCATTGGAGTGTGTTCCTGTACTTGGTGCCACACAACAAAAGGGTTAAAAATACTAAGATGCTTCCCATTATACACAAAAAAATCCCAATTACAATGAGGGTAATTGACAAAAAATTGATGATTCCTTCTTTCCGTTCCAAAAGACCTAACAATATGCCTCAGGGAAGGCTCCTGTTGAGGCTGGACATAAGTAAATCAATAGTGTCTGTCATATTGTACTAATGTCTGTCATATTGGTGGGTGTAATTGATCTATAGAAGATGGTTTGGTTGAGATAGTGGTTGACATAAGGAAAAGCTAGAAAGATGCATTGATTACACGGAGAAAAAATCACAGAAATTAGCCGAGAGGTTGCATGTAATATGATCAGTAGATGCTTCCCAAAGCTAAAGTGATAATGTCCGTAATAACACCAGCACCTGCAAAAAAAAAAGATTTACAAGACAAGACACAATTTTGAGAATTCTTTTGGGAATAAATTTTGAATCTGAATGTGAAGAATTTTTTGGAATCTCTCTCTAGGAAGATCTCAGATTCATCTGAAGAACAAAGGCGATGAAGGCTAGTCAGAGCAAAAATCATGATTACTGACAAATGGCAATGGGAAGTCTTCCGATCTTTTAGCAAGAAAAGGGTGTTGATCAGTGATGTGAATTCTGATTGAGGGAATCCCCCACGCATTCAACCTAACAAGGCCAGCCACTTTGCTTTTGCGTTCCATAGGGTTTTCTGATTTAGGGAATATATATTTTCTGAGGGTTTCCAATTTTCGTTGATGAATTAGTTTCTTTTTCTTTTGGCGGATTATGCCAAAAAAAAAAGTTAATGAATTATTTTATTTTATTTTATTTTTGGTAATGCAAAAAATATAGGTTATATCTTTTAGATTGTGGTATAGTTAAAGAAGATATAGGTAAGTTTTGGGCAGTTATGTTGAGTCTACTATTGAAACAGATAGAGCTCTGAATTTGGCGCCAGGCCTTCAATCAGGTGATTGGAGGTCAGGCTCCATATTCAATGCCCTATTTTTTTCCCTAGAAAATTATCAGTCAATTGAGTCATTTTACTTTTGGCTATTTTAGGAAATAGGAAAAAGAATTAAAATTGTGGTGTTATTAATAAAAGTCGGTATCATGTGATTAGAGGTCTGGCTGCAAATTCGAAGCCCTATTTGTTTCGCTAGAAAATTATCGGTTAGTTGAGTCATTTTACCTTTGGCTATTTTAGGAAATAGGAAAAAGAGTTAAAATTGTGTGTTATTAATAAAAATTGTGATGTATATATAACTCCCTGAATAATAATAATAATAATAATAATAATAATAGCAACAACAACAACAATAATAATAAAAGTTCCTTTCCAAAATCTCTTGTAGATTTTATAACAAAACCTTCGTCCCACGTGGTGTGTATAAACGCAAGCCACGTGTATTCAAAATACACATGGTGTAAATAAAATACACGTAGCGTGCGTCCTTACAGTCCACATAGGAATGACAACGAAGCGGGTTCGGGACAGGAATGGGGAAGGAAACCCTTGCCCCTATTCGGGTATGGGGTGGGAGATGTTCGGGCCGGGGTACGAGAAAAAACCCATTACCCACCCTGTTAAAAAAAATACTAAAAACAAAATTTTAAAAAATTAGAAACTACATGAAAAACTATCTAAAATATCATACATCAAGCCCAAATTATCAATACCATTTAATCACATATCAAAATTTTTACCATTAAACGTTCAATCGCACATGATACATCAAATTTAAAATTATTTTAAAGAAACTTAAATTTTGAATTATGTATTAAGTTAGCTAAAAATTTAACGTAAAGAACATTAGGTAAAGTGGTTAAAGCACATTGATTTAACTTTGGGAATAAGGGTTTGAAGCCTCACAGGCTCTTCTCTTATACCAATATTTTTTTTATAATTAAAAAGAAATATGCTATCGGGTATCGCGTCGGGTCCGGTCGGGTCTGCCAATATCCATCCTCGACCTGATAAGAGTTCAGGGCTAAGAATTTCACCCCGTACTCTTCCCAATACTTAACGTCCCGATACCCGCCCCGTTCCGGGTAGGCACCCATGAGTATCTAGTTTTAGGTATGAAATTGTCATTTCTAACTCCACACAAGGTAGATAGTTTTTTTTTTTAAAAACCTCTGAGAAGTTTTTGAAAAATTTTCAATGATCTATATATATTAAGAATAAGAGAAGTTTTCTGGCGTTGTAATTTTCAGCCTATTGTTTGGCGTTGTATAAATTTTTTTTACATTTTTTCTTCTCTACTTTCCCTAATTCGGATAACTAAGAATATATTTCACACCTATTTTCTCTATTTATTTTATTGTCCATTATTTAGATAATTAAGAATACCTTTCAATAATAAGAGTTTTATATTACTCGAATTTATATCTTATTAACAGTTTGGATAATTAAGAATACCTTTCAATAGTAAGAGTTTTATATTACTCGAATTTATATCTTATTAACAATTTGGATAATTAAGAATATTTAAGAAATCAACATTCTATATTTTCTGGACTCTATATTTCATTAAGAGTTTAGATAATTAAGAATCATTTTCAATAATAAGAGTTTTATATTACTCTAATTTATATCTTATTAACAGTTTAGATAATTAAGAATAATTAAGAAAATCAAAACTCTATATTTTCTGGACTCTATATCTCATGAAGAGTTTAGATAATTAAGAATCTCTTTCCACTTGAATTTATATCTTATTAATAGTTTAGATGATTAAGAATCAGAACTCTATATTTTTTAGACTCGTAACTCATTAAGAGTTTAGATAATTAAGAATACTTTTGAATAATTAAGATTTTTATATTGCTAGACTTTACATCTCATTAAAAATTAAGATACATAACAATTCCTTTGAAGAATTAACAGTTTTTTTCTAATCGTAATTTCTTATTATTTATAATTAACTTAAATATACCTGCATTTTATCATTTATTCTGACTATTTCTCATTATTTATAATTTAGAAATAAATATCAAAATTACTTTCTGAATTTATCGATCAATTTTTCGGTGAGTTTTATTCTGGTTGTAATTTTTCATTATTTATAATTAAAAAAATATTTAAATAGCTTAAATATCTGCATTTTATAATTTGTTTTGATTCTATTTCTCACTATTTATAATTTAAAGACAATTACCAAAATAACTTTTTGGATTTATCGATCAATTTTTCTGTTATCTTGTGCACTAAGTGTCCACTATATGAAGACAATTTCATAGACTTATATCATATTAATAGTTTATTTAATTAAGAATTATAATTAAGAAATTAAAACTCTATACTTTTTGGACTCTATATCTCATGAATAGTTTAGATAATTAAGATTCCCTTTGAATAATTAAGAGTTTTATATTACTGGACTTTATATCTCATTAAGAATTTAGATAAGCAACAATTCCTTTCAAGAATTAAGAGTTTTATTCTAATTATAATTTTTTTATTATTTATAGTTTATAATTAACTTAAATATATATGTATTTTATCATTTATTATGACTATTTTTCGTTATTTATAATTTAAAAATAAATATCATAATTTAACAATAAATATCAAAATTACTCTCTGAATTTATGAATCAATTTTTCGATGAGTTTTATTTTGGTTGTAATTTTTTATTTTTTATAATTAAAAAATAATTATTTAAATAGCTTAAAGATCTGCATTTTATAATTTATTCTGGTTATATTTCTCACTATTTATAAGTTAAAGATAATTATCAAAATAACTTTCCTGATTTATTAATCAATTTTTCGTTTATCAACTATAGAAAATAAGTACATAAATAAATGAATAACAATATTTGCAATCTTTTTGCTTATTCTTCTTCCCACTCAAGGTAAACATCGACATAATAAAATTTTGAACGAAAAAAAGGAGCTAATGATTAATTCAAATCCAAAAAAAAGCTTATTTATATGATTAAAACTTCCCTAATTTTTGAATTTTCTTTTCTTTTCTTAACACACTCAGACTCTGCATCTTATCTCTTCAATTTAGTATATATAGGCCACTATGGTGTTGTTTTTTTGTACAACGGAATTGCAATAAAACTTTTATTTGCCCTTTACTACTCTGCTAGGATTTCTTCTACGATTCTTGGTTACATTTTCAGACTATTGTCACATCTCTTAAATTAGGGCACCTCAAAGAAGTGAATGGCGAGCTTAGTAAGAAGGCTGCATTTGTTGTTCGAGTTCTTCGTGTTTGTTAGTTTTTTGTAGGTGTCTCAAGGATGTCTAATCGTAAGAGACTCCAGATTATGATCTGTGACCATCAAGGAAGTTCAACCAATACAACTATAAATATGGTGTATAAACGGGTCTTCAAAAATTTACCTTAATTTTTAAACATTCTAATATGGTAAGTAATATTAATGTTACCTTTCTCTTCTTTTTTCAAATCATTTTATTTATTTGCTTTAACTATCACCTTTATATTTCTTGTAGATTGCTGAGTTTATTTAGTACATTGGCTATGCCAAATACACATGCATGAGGACTTATCTATACCGATTGGTTGTTGATATGATTTTCTTTGTGTGGTTGTTTTGGATATTATATCTTTTTCTATTCCCTTTACCTATTATCTTTTTTTTTAACTTAACTTTTTTCTTGCATATTATTATGTCTCTATTTTATTTTCCTTTTTTTAATTTATTTTTCTTTATTTTCTCCCAGTGTTTACTAACTTTTGATGATTAATGACAAATGTAATTGCTAATTATCTTAGTTATTCTTTAATATTGTTTCTTCAGATGAATATTGTATACTAACTTCTATATTAACTTGATTCCGTGTCCCTGTAGTGTCTAATGTTATTATGCATTTTTTTTTACATTTTTAAATTGATTTTTATCCAAATAATTTCTAATAGTATTTTCTTAATTTTTTTTAAGGATTTTCTTAATGTTTTAATTTCTACATTCTGTTATTATCCCGTACAATGGATGGGTAAAAAATCTAGTAATAATAATAATAGAAAAAGTTTCAAAAACCTCTCACAAGTTTTGTAACATGACTTTCCACCCCGTGTGGGTGTGTACGGATGCACGCCACGTGTATTTTATGAATGCTATGTATATTTAAAATACACGTCACGTTCATCCATACACACAACACGGGAAAGAATGCTTTGTTACAAAACCTACAGGAGGTTTTGAAAAGAGACTCAATAATCTATATATTAGTGGTCATGGTCTGGTTTTGTTTTCCTAACGTCAACCAGTACCTGTGGGGACTTAGTGTTCTACCCTTCACAGAAATTCTGCTAAGTCAATCTTCACTCATTGTCCCACAAATCCTTTTAACCGTTGAGGCTAAAAGGCAGGCAAACACCTAGAAAATATTGCAACATATTGCAGTAAAGAAGTGCACAAGAACCTAGAGAATGCTGGAAATTTTATTGCCACATCTAGAATAATTACAAGGATAGAACTCTCAAACTCACAAGTGCATCACTGTTGTTTCTCTTGTCTATGTACAACAAAATTCACTACCTATTTATAGGCAAAGCTAAACAAAATCAAGGGGCCAAAATTGATTTAATCCAAGGGCCAACTTTGAATTTGATTTTAGCCATGCATGCACACTTTTCTGCTACCTTGTCAGTAATTTTCAGCCTTTTTTGCGGAAGAACAATATTGTGTTGTTTGCTTGCTTGATCACACAAATTCAAATTCACCTAACAACTTTCCCAGCCTTTCCAGCAACCTTTCCCAGCCTTGGCAGATAGTTTGTAGTGCTGGAAATATCCAAAAATCATTCCCTAAACTTTGCCAAAATTCTGGGGCATAAAATGGGTCGATATGTGCTGCTGAAGTAGTTTTTAAACTGCCGTTCAATAACATTTGAGGCTTCATCAGCAAGTTCATACCTCAAATAGTCGGGTCCCTCCTCCATCTACATGGTCACATACTACGAAAGTTCGGCCTTGAATTGCCACAAGTTGTCCTTATTTTCCCATGTCGCCTTAGAAACAGGTAGCCTTTTCCATTTGATCAAGTATTGAGTATACAGAGGGACGCCACGCCTCTAAACAAGTTTTCCTCAATGTCTTTTTCATTAGACTTGATCACAATCGGTTGGCCCATTGTGACTCATTCTTGCCTAGATCCTCACAAAAGCTAGGTAGGTTGAGGCGATAGGAAACCTCACCTACTTTATCACTGGAGATCTCCCTTCATATTTTGCACACCAGCCCTTTGTGAATTTGCCGATAAACCTTAAATTGTTGCGATATTACTTTCACAAGGATGAGGTCGCCAATGTTGAATCTCAACTACCTTCGTTTCACATCAGCCCATTTTTTCATCCATTTCCGAGCCTTTTCCAAGCAAGAATGGGTTAAATCAGCCTGATCACTCTAAGACTTAGCCATTTTTGTCGTTTCCGAACTTTTCCCAACATCCGCCGCAGTGGCTAACGTATGGGGCGTAAGTGGCTGTTGCCATTTTTGTCAGATCGGAAGAGCCTTGTACTTTCATTCCACTACAGAATATATGAAAATTATGCAATGTTGAGTAGTTTAGCCCAATTCCGCTGATTGGCGCTAACAAAGTGCCAGATATAACCTCTAACAAGGCGATTACTCACTTCGTTTGCCAGTTGGTTTGCAGATGAAAGCTGGTCGAGAAGAGCATATTTGAACCAAGAAGTTTACATAACCCTGTCTTCCGATCCTTCCGGTAAAGCAGGGTCTTGCTCACAATATTCTTTGGCAGCCCCCAATACTTTATCATAAATATAAAGAAAAGCCTTGCCATCTCCTCAACCATACAGTCTTTTAGGGCTGGAATAAAGGTTGCTTACTTAGCAAATCCGTCAACAACAACCAGAATTGAGCCGAACCTGTCAGATATTGGCAAGGCAGCGATGAAGTCCATCGTCACAATGTCCCACGGTCCGTCTGGTACGGGCAATGGATCAAATGTCCCCACTGAAAGCTTTCTTTCCACCTTGTTCTACTGGTATACAGGGCACGTTTTCACATACATTTCCACCTTATCCTACATCTATGGCCAGTAATAATCACGTTTTAGCAGAGCTAATGTAAGGTGATCACCCGGATAGCCTACCCATAGAGTATCATGGCATTCCTTGATCGTGTCTCGCCTCAATGGTTCCACTTAGCTACAAATAACCGATGCCCGATAGTGTACAATAACCTATCTTAAATCCAGAAACGTTGAGTTTTCCCTTCACGGACTGACTGCATCAAGTGTTGTACAACTGGGTCGTGCTTCAGCCTCTACTTGATCAACTCCCGGGGTTGCCACTGGCTCGATAGATGGCAGCAAGCTTCACCTTCCGACTCAAAGCATCAGCAACATTGTTGGCTCGGCCGGGTTTGGACGCCATTACAAAATCAAACTCCACTAAGAAATCCTGCCAACGAGCCTGCTTCAGACTGACTTTCTTTTGAAACTGAAAATAGGACGTTGACAGGTTGTTTATCTTGATCACAAATGGAGAACCCAGTAAGAAATGACGCCACGCTGTAGACAGTAGACGATGGCAGTCATTGCCCTCTCCTACGCAGTATACCACTATTCAGTGTTGTTTAGCTTTCGACTCTCAAAAGCAATAGACCTACCTGTATTAAGACACCACCAATAGCAAAATCAGGTGCAAATGTTTACATTTCAAATGGCATAGAAAAATCGAGCAATACCAACTCTGGCTCCTCACACGCGGTAGCCTTCAAATCATCAAAACCTCTTTGGCATTTGACCGACTAGTCTCATGGCTTGCTCTTTTTCAATAGATCTATCAACGGGGCTGAACTTTGAGAGTAGCCCTTAATGAACCTGTGATAATAGTTCACCAACTCAAGGAACGACAGTAGCTCCGTCACTTTTGTAGGTGGTTCCCACTCATTGATTGCTTTCACTTTGGCACCATCCATGCATAAATGGCCCTTGCCGATGATATGCCCTAGGAGATTCACCTCTTCCTTGGCAAAGCCACACTTCTCCATCTTGATGTATAGTCTTCATTCTCCTGCAACACTTGGAAGATGGTTTTCAAATGGTCAGCATGCTCTTCCAAGTTTTTCCTATAGATCACTATATCATCAAGATACAAAACAACAAAGAGATCTAGGTACGGGTGAGATATCTTATTCATAAGAGTACAAAATATGGCAGGAGCATTTGTTAAGTTGAATGGCATTACCAACCATTCAAAGGAATCATACCGAGTAGTGCATATCGTCTTTGGCTCATCTTCTTTAGCAATACGAAATTGATCGTACCCGTTTGCCAAATCAATCCTTGAAAAAATGGATACACTGCCCAACCAATTAAACAAACCATCAATCAATTGAATAGGGTATTTGTTCTTCACCGTTATCTTATTCAACATTTGGTAACCCATGCACAGCCTTAAGAAACCGTCATGCTTCTTTTGGAACAACACTGATGTACCAAACGAACCTTTGGAAGGTCTGATCCGGCCTTATTCAATCAACTCGGCCAATTGTTTTTGGAGCTCCGCTAACTCCGGGGATGCCATACGGTAGGAGGTCATGGCAGGGGGTTTGAAATCCCTGCCAATTGTTTGCAGAGCTCCATTAACTCTAAGGGTGTCATGCCTTCTGTCTGAGTGGCATTCTACTCAGCAGTTTAGATGGCATCACGTCCCTATTTTCGTCAAGAACTTTAGTGATCAATTCCGATAAGCTCAGTTTGATGTCCCTTTATAGCAATTTCCTTATCAACCGTCAACTGAGTTAGGAACTTCAGTTCACTCTTTTTTCAGTTCTTTAACCAACTGCATAGCTGATAGTTGCTTACCGTCTTACTTGTCTGAAACTGTTAGAATCATACAAGACAATCCCTTCACGAGAATGCAAACTGAACCAGAGAAAGACATAGGAATGGTATTTACCTGTGTTCAGAAATCCATATCGAACACCAAACTAATATCATCTATCGGGCAACTGAGAGATCATGATACCATGCCAATTACCAAGCTGCATCCGTGCCTTGTGCATGTTGCTGGCAAGTGGTTTAGCAGCCGCATTCAAGGTCTTCAACATACGACCCCCCATGTCACACGATCAGTCCCAACCGTTTGACTTCTCCATCCGTTACGAAATTATGGGTAGCACCTGTATCTACCATTGCCTTGGCCTGCTGGCCATTGATCAGGGTATGCATGTATATCAGCCATTTCTTCCTATTCGAACCCAGAACTGTTTTGGAATTGATGGCATTGTAGAGCTGTAGCGAGCCGATTTGTCCAGCGTTCGAGTTAGTAGCATCCGACTGTTCTGCCTTAGTTTCCAAAATGGTAGATAAAGAACCAAGCTTGTGGCATTCTCGCATGGCATGTGGCCATTTGCACATGAAACATCGACTTTGAGGAATAAATGGCCCCTTCTTTTTGTCTGTGTACTCTTTTAGGCCTCTATTATGTTTAGAACCACCAGCCTTATAATCAGGTTTAGCTTCAGGCTTAGAGTTGTTCTTACCCCATTTATTTTTTTTTTTTGTCTCTCCCTACCTTTACTCACAGCATTTTGGGTTTTTGTTGGACTTGGCTGGATGTTCCGTCATCTCTCACTGGAAGTCCATTAAAGACTCTGCTACATCAATGGCTTCATCACCAGTCTTAATTACACGGCGCTGCAATTCTTGTTGTAACCAGTGAGCACAGTTGTCTAGGAAGTAGAATAGCAACACGCCTTCTAGCATGCTGGGAATCTACAGTATAAGGGTCGTGAACTCCTTGACGTATTCATGAATTGCGTCGTTGTGCTTTAGTTCCCGCAGTTTTTTATGGGCCTCATACACAATGTTCTCATGGTAGAACGGCCTTTTCAGCTCCCTCTAAAACTCCTCCCATGTCCCTATTTTGTGTCTCGTAGGTGTGTTTATGTCGCCACCAAAGTACATCCATATCGGAAAGATAGATAGAGGATATACGTGCCTTCATCATCTCGTCTACGATGTTAACTCCCTCGAAATAGATTTCCATCTTCCATAAGAAGTTCTAGACTTCTTTTGCATCTTTTTTACCAAGAAAGCTCTTTGGTTTTGGGTACTCAATCCTAGGGGCAGTGATGAAAGTTTGGGTAACACCTCAACTACGGAACCTGTTACCGGAGCATTCGTACTGGAAATACTGGCTGGGTTTCTCTACCTTCGCAGCAAGCCGATCAATCTGCACTTGCATGTTCGATATAGAGTCCATAACCTTAGCTTCAAGATGGCCAAAGTCACCCATTACTTTAGCAAAGACGTCCTTAGTCCCTTTGAGGTCGTCCTTTATCCTTGCTTGTTCGAGCTGCACCTCCGTTTCGACAATGTCAAGCTGAGTGATAGTGTGAGACTAAAGGATCTCAACAGTGTGTTCAAGGGCTTCCAACTGACTGCCCATGCCTGTGAGTATGGTCTTGAGTTCTTCTCCGCTGGCTACGGTAGAACTGCTAGCACTTCCTTCTGTAGAGATGTCATGCGCCCTGCTCTTGTCCTTCTGTCACTTCTTTCTGTCTTGGTGTGTCAACTGATGCCCTCTGGTTTTCGTCTTGGGTCCGTCATTAAGCAACTTGGCTTTGTTACTAACTGTTACGGGCTGGTTCTATTTCACTAACGTCAAATGGTACCCATGCGGCCTTAGCGTTCTACCCCTCGTAGAAATTCAGCTAAGTCAGCCTTCACTTGTTGTCCCACAAATACTTTTAACCATTGAGGCTAAAACTTAGGCAAACACTTAGAAAATATCGCAGAGGATTAAAGTAAAGAAGTGAACAAGAACTTGGATAATGCTGGAAATTTTATTGTCACAGCTAGAATAATTACAATGATGGAACTTTCAAACTCACAAGTGTATCACTTTTGTTTCTCTTGTCTATGTATAGCAAAATCTAGTACCTATTTATAGGTAAAACTTTACAAAATCAAGGGCCAAGTTTGACTCAATCCAAGGGCTAAGTTTGAATCTGATTTCAGCCATGCATGCACACTTTTCTGCCACATTTTCAGTCACTTCTCAGCCATTTTTGTAGAAGAACAATCATTGCGTTATTTTGCTTGCTAGACTACACAAATTCAAATTCAGTCAACAACTTTCCTAGCCTTGACCGTCAGTTTGCAGTGCTGGAAATCTCCAAAAATCGTCCCCCAGACTTAGCTAAAATTCTGGGAAGTAAAATGGGTCAATACGTGCTGCTGGGGCAGTTTTTAAGCTCGTTCAGCAATGTTTAAGGCTTCGACATCAAGTTCGTGACTCATGCAGTTGGGACGCAAGTCTCTCCTCCACCTATTTTGGCAACGCCCTCCTAGCCTTATACTGCCGGAATTTGGCCTTGAATTGCCACAAGTTGTCCTTATTTTCCCAAGTCACCTTGGAAACTAGCAGCCCTTTCCATTTGATCAAGTATTGTTCAATAGAATTTGGCTTCAAAAAGCCCTATCACCTTTTCTATTTTATTTTATTTTTGCTATATTTATTTTATCTTTTATTCCTAAATGAACTACTTTACCTTTTCTTCTTTATCCAATTCCGAGTTGATTATTCTCTCTTTTTACATGGGTCGATTTTGTATTGGTTAACCTTCAATCAATTTTTGAATTCGCGGAAGATTTGTGAGAATATATTAGTTTTTCTACATTGTTTCTTAATTTTTTTATCTTTCATGTTTGAACTTCCATTTTCTATGATTTTTATTAATATGTTTTCTACTGATATGTAGTCTTCTTCGTGTATAACTCTTTTCCTGTGGGACTCTATTTCTACTGGAAGAAGATCCGTTCATGATTTAATTTCTATTAATGGGATAAACTTGAATCATTTTTTTAATCGTCCGAAGATTTGCTATAATATATCTTTTTTTCTATATATTAATAATAAGAGAAGTTTGTCTGGTTTTGTATTTTTCTGCCACTGGTCTGGCATCTTAAAGTGACTAATGATGTCACTGATAATGTTACTGTTGTACCAGATTTCTTCCTTTTTTGTCTTTTTTTTTTTTTTATAAGGGTTTTTTTGGCTGTTTTTAGTTTATTCTTAATTCCGAAATTATCTATTTGACTTTTTTTCTCTTATCTAGCTAAGAGCTCTATCATCTTTCATATTTTTATTTTGTTTTATTTTATTTTTTTCTATATTTAGTTTATCTTTCATTCCTAAATGAATTACTTCACCTTTCCTTCTTTATCCAATTCTAAGCTGATTATTCTCTCTTCTCACATGGATCGACTTTTTATTAGCTAACCTTCAATTAGTTTTTGAATTCGCAAAAGATTTACAAGAATCTATCAGTTTTCTACTTTTTTGTTAATTTTTTGATCTTTCCTATTTGAACTTCAATTTTTTGTGATTTTTATTAATATGTTTTCTACTCATAAGCAGTCTTCTTTGTGTAGGACTCTCTTCCTATAGGACTCTATTTTTTATTAGAAGAAGATATGTTCATGATTTAATTTCCATTAATTGGATAAGCTTCAACTACTTTTTAATTGTCCTAAAATTTGCTACAATATATCAGTTTTTCTTAAATTTTTCCTTAATTATTTTTTCCATGTTTGATATCCAATTTGTATGATTTTTTTATTATTCTGATTTTTACAGATCTATAGTATTCTTCATGTAGGAGAAGAAAATTCGTTCATGATATATTTTCCATAGAGGTGTATTGTTTGTCTCCTCTGTAATCCTAGAATCACCGCTTTATATGTTTCATTGAATGGAAAATTTAATTTGACTGGAGTGTGAACTATTGTTCAAAGTTATAAACTGGGAAAGATTTTTATTTCCCTAATTTTTGAATTTTCCTTAAACCGAGTTACTCTTGTTCTTATCTTTTGACTGAAATATATAAAGGCCATTATAGTAGTATTGTGTTTATGCACAAAAAAAAAAAAAAAAAAAATTCTATGATACAATTCTGTGGTGCGCTTTACTACTTTATAAATCTTATGATATATCGCTTTTAGTTCTTACTTACTCCTTATTTCTATGCTTTAGATTTGTATCAATTGCTTTTCTTTTTCTTTTTTATTTTTTGTTACAATAATTGTTTATTAAGTAAATATATAAGAATTGTATAAATAGTGTTATATTTGAGAAATCATATGAAAGCCATAAAGTTTTGTTTACTATCTCATATTTGTGTCCCAATCATTCAATCTATTGTTTAATATCATACTACTTTTGATTTCTGTTTATTAGATTAGATGTATTTCTGATTTCCTTTTACTTAATTAAATGTTTTTCTCCTAGAATAGAGAATAAGGATTCAAGTTATTATTGAGCAGGACTTGATTTAAGAGTTTGAGGACAAGATAGACACTTCTATTTAGTTGGGTTCTTGATTCTGTTTTAATATAAGGAATGCTAACTTGATGCTGTTAATATTCTTTTTTTTTTTTTTTATGTATTTCATTTCTCATTGTAATTTTTAATTATGCATTTTGTGGCAAAAATTTGTTTGTCTGTTAATGTTTTAGATGTGCTAGAGTGAAATGTTAGGGACTTGGAGTAATTTTTCAAGTCTAATTCAATGTTAAGCACCATGGCTTGCACTGAGGGTATGCAGGTAATGCGATCGCACATGGCTCATAATCCACGGGACACCAATTTTTTTTTTTTATATAGGTGTGATGTTAAAATTGTTTGAAAAGCTTTTAGAATGTCATTTGTTTTGAAAAAAAAAAGACATTATTGTGACACCAATTTTTAAAAATGTTTAATGAAAGTTATTGTTAAGAATTAGAATGAATTTCATTATTCCAACAAACTGAACAAGGCCTACCTTTAAAAGTTAAATTTGAAGTTAATCATCAAAGGGGGCACTATAATGAAAATGATTGTTTTTAATGTGAAACACTATAATTAGAGTATAATTTATTTTTATAATATGGCCATCATTTAATTGAAGGGGCACCATTTTATATTACGCACATGGCAATCAAATTCTTAGGGCTGGCCCTGACAAGCACAATGAGTTACTGAGAAGTACTATCATCATCTCCCTTGACTATGTGCTTTATCTTATGTAGGTTGATTAATTTATATTCTTCAATGATTCTATTTTTATTTTGCTTTTAAGGTTTGATTAATGTATCATTGGTTTTTACTTTTCAAGTAACAGAATGTGATTGCAGTGGCTTTACTCTTCTGAATATGTTTCTGGAAATCATTGAACAAGTGAAGGTAGTATTTATGAAAATACTCTATGACTGCACCCATCCTTATAATTGATCGAGCCTTCAAATTATTGGGACATTGACTTATTGGGTATTGTGCAGGATCTTGGAAGAATGTCGTTCTGCTCTATATGGGAAGCAGTCCAAAAGCCAACTACTGTATTAGGAGGAAAATTTTTTAATCTTTTGTTTTCTATTGTAATGTAATTTGTTTTAAATTATTAATATGATCATAATATGTAATATGTATTAGAAAGATAAAAATCATTTTGATGATTTCTTTTCTTTAATCATTGTTGAATTGTTTTAATTTTTGTTTAATTATCATATTTTTACACCTTTTTATCACATTTTATTGTAAGGCGTATCACTATAACCAACAATAGTAATATGTAGGACTTTATTTTAGTTTTGGTTTGGCCTATTAAAAAGATAAAAATAATAAATAAACTACTAGGTATTTGAATCTATATGTATTCTAGCTTTTTTTTTTTTTTTTGTACCCGTGCGTTAAATCTAATAATCTGTATATTAATAATAAGAGAAGTTTTTTGACGTTATAATTCCCGCCTATTGTCTGGCGTTGTATAAATTTTTTTACCATTTTTTTATTTCTTCCCTACTTTCCTACCTATTGTCTGGCGTTGTATAAATTTTTTTACCTTTTTTTTATTTCTTCCCTACTTTCTGTAATTTAGACAATTAAGAATCTATTTCACACATACTTTTTATATTTATTTTTATTATCCATTGTATGCATAATTAAGAATCAGGACTCTACATAATTTGGATAATTATGAATATGTTTTACACGTCCTTTTTGTATTTATTTTATTATCTACTATTGTTTGGATAATTAAAAATCAGAACTTTATATTTATTAGATTCTATATCTCATTAAGAATTTAGATAATTAAGAATCCTTTTCAAGAATTAAGAGTATTATTATGATCGTAATTTCTCATTATTTATAATTAAAAAATAAATATTTAAATAACTTAATATTTAAATAGCTTTCATGATTTTTTTAAAAACTTTCTTCCTCTAGTACTCTATATTTATTGGACTATATACCTGCATTTTATTTTTTTTGATTATATTTCTCATTATAATTTAAAAGTAAATATCAAAATAACTTTCCAAATTTATCAATCAATTTGCGTTTATCTTACTTGTGCACTAGGTGTCCACTGCATGAGGCCAATTTCATTGATTTGAAGTTGATTTACATATTAGAATAAAATTTTTTATTTTTTTAATTTCTTCCACACTTTCTGTAATTTGGATAATTAAGAATCTGTTTTACACCTACTTTTTGTATTTCTTTTATTATCCATTATTTGGGTAATTATGAATTAGAACAATATATTTACTAGACTCCATATCTCATTAAGAATTTAGATAATTAAGAATCTCTTTCAATAATTAAGAGTTTTTATTCTAATTGTAATTTCTCATTATTTATAATTAAAAATAAATATTTAAATAACTTAAATATTAAAAAAATGAATATCTGATTTACATATTAGATACTCATGGTAATTTTTATTTGCCTTAACAAAATAAATGAAAAATTGAAAATTGTCACTCAGGACAACTTTCAAAACATAAATCAAAACTTATCAACTATAGAAATCAAATGAATAAATGAATAACGATATTTGCATTCATTTTGGTTGTTCTTATTCCCACTTGAACTAAACATCAAGATAATAAAATTTTGGCCAAAAAAATTATAATGATTAATTCATACCTAAACAAAGCTAATTTATATGATTAAAACTTCTCTAATTTTTGAATTTTCTTTATTTAACACACTCTTACTCTTTATCTTATCTCTTCAATGTAGTATGTATAGGCCATTATGATGCTGTTTTTCATACACAACAGAATTGTAATAAAACTTTTATTTGTCCCTTACTACTCTGCCAGGATTTCTTCTTAGATTCTTGGTTACCTTTTCACTTAATTTGCCTAATTTTGGAGTTAGCTTTAACGGTCGCGTCTAACTTTCTATAATTTGAGCACTATTTCAAGGTGATGTAGTATTCCATTAATGGGTTACATAGTTGATGTATTTTTCAACCTTGTATGCATAGTTTTGTCAGGAAAATTACATCACTCTTCCTTTATCATTGTTTGGTTACATAATTTCCTTTTTCCTAACCCCAACTCTTCCTTCAAATTGCAAATATATATACAGTTTTAAGATCATCATCACTTAACGAAATCGTAAGTTTGGTCCATTAACATTCTCTACTACCAATTTATCAATGCTAAGTTTCAATTTACAATATGTGCATCAACTATTTTTGACTAATTAAAAAATCTAAAATATATGCATAAAAGATAAAAAATTGCAACCGTACTGGCAATCGTTGTTTGATTTTGTATTTTTTATTGCTAACTATCGATAGTTATTTTATCATCCTTTGACGCGTGTGGGGAAAAAATGAAATATAGCGATATCCCATTGTCTTCTATTTTTTTTATTTCTTTTGACCACGTCCTCATTTTCATTTTTTACAGTGGGTCATCTATATTATTGAATGATTAATAGTTTTTCTTTTGCTCTTCTTCACTTATCCTCTTCATTTTGATAGAACATACTTTTGTTAATGATGATTATTGGCCATTTTATTCTAGCTAACTTTTCAGCTACTAATTAGTGCTTTTGGCTATTACCACAGTAGAGGATTTTACCATAAAAATGTGAAGGTAGCTGAGCTGATTCGAAGTAACATTTAATAATAAATGAGCTATCAATTTATTTTCTATTTCATAGGCAAAGTGATAAACTTATTGATTATTCATTTGTTTTGCTCATGTCAATAATGAATGAGATGTAAAATATTTCTAATTTACTTCTATGATTCATTTATGATACACTATATTGAATTCTTTAATTCCTCTTCTGATCCCGTGCAACGTATGGGTAGAAAATCTAGTAAAAATAAGAAGAAGACATAAATTTAGCTTCTAGCTGCCTTTTTCTTTTTCCCTTTTTTAAAGCCACAATATTGCAATTTATTTATGTATTAATTAATGAAACGAACCTTACACGAGAGCTCTAAAACGGCAATTTTTTTACTTATCCGATATTGTTAAGGAACCATTCAGTGAATTGTCGACAAAGGAATATTGATGAATGAAATTGATTGATTAAAATGGATCAGTTACGCTGCACAAAATCTTCGATTATATCAATTGCTGAATTTAGTGTATCAATATATTTTGGTTAATTTCTTTATTCTATCTTTGTGCATATGATTGACAAACGGAATTGGAATTTTATAGTACATTTTTTTAAAAATATTTTGCTCATTTTATTAGAAAATCAATTCTAACGTCTCTCTAAGCAACATGTTTTT
Organism: Nyctanthes arbor-tristis; assembly: GCA_963692815.1. Lineage (NCBI taxonomy): Eukaryota > Viridiplantae > Streptophyta > Magnoliopsida > Lamiales > Oleaceae > Nyctanthes > Nyctanthes arbor-tristis. The sequence goes on along the minus strand of CAVNYN010282343.1, from coordinate 9,477 downwards.
CATGAAAGTTGAAAAATATTTTTTTCTATCTTTTCGTATTAAATGGACCATTAGGGTGTATTTAATTGCATAAATTTTTTATAGAAAATGCCAATTTTTTATCTAAATTTCAACTTTCATGTGTTTGTTTCACAGATAGAAATGGAGTTTAAATTTCATGGTACATTCTTATTCATCATTTTTTTCCATTTTTCCTAGAAATCAATTCTCACGTCCCCCTTAAGTAAAAAGTTTTCTCTGAAAATTAAAAAATATTTTATTTTCTATCCCTTCGTATCAAATACACTTTTAGTTCATTTATTTCTTACGTCTCTTATATAGAAGATTCCATTTACCAGCAAAATGCCCGTTGAAAAATTCTTAAAGACGATACCCTTGCCAAACCCTGTGATCTATGACATTTTACTTCTCAAATCTCAGGCTAAGGGTTCGATTCCATTTTTTTGCACAATCTCTTTGTAATATTTATTATTTTGATCAATACTTTTGCTATTAGTATAGTTTGGATAATCAAATCGGAGTGGCCAATTTGACCAAAAGAATTGAGAATTAGCCAAAAAACTGATCGTCCAGTTAAAATCCAATCGTGTTAAAAAGAAAAAATAAATAAATAAAAAATTAAACTGTTCAAAGGCAAAATACTGGGATTTTTTTTTTTAAATACAAATGAGTGGAAGGGACGGATAAGTGACATTCAAACCAGAAATAATAATAATAATAATAATAATAATAATAATAATAATAATAATAATAATAATAATAATAATCACGATGATGATGACTAGAATAATATGGCTAAATAGATAAAATAAGAATGATTATCCACCCAGAGGGTAAATGTTCATTTACACGCGTGCGACGTCTCCTACTCTTCTCTCACTCGATACAGGATCCCCGTATATATATATTCCAATTCAGTGTTTACCGTATTCTCCACTGAAGATCGCCTTAATCCGAAGGAAACTCCATTCGCTTCAATCGCACTGATAATTAGGGTATAATTTTCGATCTCTCTGAATTGTTTCGTATTCGAGTACTTAGCGAAATCTATGGGAGGAGGAGTAGGGATGAAGGCTGCGTCCAAGGTGGTGGGTTACACGGTTACCACCGGGGGCCTCCGCGCTGCGGAGAATTATCCGGTTTCATTGGCCTCGCGTAAGGTTGCGTCTGCTCGTCCGGTTTCCGGCGGGTTGTCGTCGGCGGAGGACATGAAGGTTATGGTCTCGCAGTCGCAGCCTAACGTGCAGAGGCCGAACTGGGAGCTCGATGATTGGGAGTTCGCTGGCGGGGAGGAGGATGTGATGCCTAGCGCCGGTGAGCGTATGCCTAGGCTTGTATTTGGTAGAGCTCCGACTCTTCAAGAAGCCAGGGAGGCCACGGCTGATCTTACCAAGGCTGTCGAAAGGTATACTTTCTCTTATTTCATTGAAAATTTACTACTTTTTACTGAAAACTACTGATAATTCAGTACTATTAATATAGTTTTACTAAAATTTGTTCGCAGTTTTCACATGATTGTTTTGAATTTCTTTTTGCTTAGGTATCCAGGGCCAGGAGCTTATTTGTTTACGATTCCGTTTGATTCTATGCATGTTAACACACTAATAAGGAAGTAGAGGAACCGGAAGTTAGTTCTGTAACTGAGAAGAAATTGCGCGCAGTGATTTCTTCAAATGAATTAGAAGATCACATCCATGATTTCTTAGTGCTGCTAAAATTTTCTCCCCAATCCATTTGCATAATTTCTGCCTTCTAATGCATTTTGCACTATCTGATTACGCTCTAACATTATTACTATGTAAAATAAGTTTCTGCTGAGTGGATTCTTTTGAAATTGTTTCATTCGCCTTCTAAATCTTATGCACAGTAACTAAAGTCTTACTGTCTCTTACACTAATACTAACACTGATTGTGCAATTCCAGTAATCAAGTATTAAACTTTGAGGTCTGCTTTTGATTTTGTATTGGAAAGCTTTAAATCTGGTTGTGAGCTATGTGGAGTTTTGCAGAAGGCATTTTTCTTTATAATAGAAACATATAAGATTGAGTGGAGGGGGAAACCCTGAATTAACAATTTGTTTCCCACGAATTATAATCTCATTTGAAACTTTATGTTGAGGTCAGGATTGTATGCAATTTTGATGCTCTAATACATTTCTGGATGAAACGTGTTTCTCAAGGGACAGTGTATTCCAGCTTTTAATTTTTGCGCCCTGCTAACCGTCCGTTTGCTGAATTACTTGAATTTTCAGGGCATATCTTGCAACTCCTAATTCTGTTGGCTATGGAAGTCCCGTTGTTGCGGATCATTATTCCAACACATCACTTCCCAGTGCAAATGTTCCACAGACCGGACACGTTATTGAGAAATCTGAAGCACCTGCAGTACCAGCTAATGCTATTCAGGCATTTAGGCTTCTAAATGACTGCTCTGCAGCTCAGGTATTACATCTTATCTCACTTGATGCACATCAAGATGATATTAATTTATTATTACTGCTGAAAGCGGAGTAATGAAATTCAAGTTTATTTGTCTGATAATTCCACAATCTAGGTGTTTCCTCCCCCCATGTCCTTCTAAAGCAAGCTAGTTATTTGCTTGCTGACTCACTTTTGATTCTGGACAATCTATTGTTAAAGGGAAAATATAGGCTAGGAAAATCATTCTCCTGCACTCTTTCTTTGAGTAGGCAATAACAGGGGCACACAATGCACCTTAGGGGTAATTGTTATATTGTCTTTTTACCTGCTTTTTGAGTGTGGAGCAATGCCCATTCAAAAATATAAAAATAAAAAAGTAAAAAAATAACAAAAGGGGTACAGTGATGCGCTATAGCTGCAGAATCCTGGTTTCTATTTCTTGTATCATTTGTAGATATCTCGGGAAAAAGAAAAGTTATAACCGTACACAAGCGTTCGTCGAGTATGTTTTTAGTTACATAGCTAGCGGTGAAAACTGTCTTTAAATTTTTATATTTATTTTTTGGAACTTAAGTAGATATTGAGTTGCAGATCAGTTAACTTTTTAAGGGGTTTATTGGGTGGTCAATTTTCTGATTATGTTTGGTTAATTATCACAGTTGTAATAAATTCTGTTGATTCTCCCTATTATACGTTTAAAATCTCTGAAGTTTGGATGAGACTGAAAACCCTTAGAGATTCTTAACATGCTATTTTTCTGGCTATGAAATTGCATACTAATTGTGAATATGATGTCTGTGGATCTGATGCACTCCCAGAGTGTTGTTGCCTCAATCGCTTGTGATCCAAACGTCTGGAATGCAGTATTACAGAATCAAGAGCTTCAGGAGTTTCTGCAGTCAGAGAAGACCTGTAAGTACCCGTGTTTATGCCTGTAATTCATGCGCCAACTGAACACCTGATGTATTCATTATATATATATATATATATTCCTTCTGTCTTTTGGTGATTTGACCTTATTGGATGTGAATTTAGACGTCAAGAAATCAGTTGCCAACAATGATTTGGTCAGTGCCTCACCCAAAGATGGCAATGATAACAACTCTGACTCCGACCCCGACCCCTGGCCCGGTGTCTCCGAATCAGGAAATGGATTTCTGGATATTATGCAGAAGATCAAGGTTTCTGTTGTCGATATGATGAGTAGCTTGTCGGATTTCTTCCAGAATGTCTTTAAAGGCCATGGAGCCTTCAGAATGTCTATCAATGATGACGGAACTGCGAGATTATGCAGTGCAGAGACTGTTATGGAAGCATCATTCATGGGATTGGCAGTCATGGCAATAATGGTGATTTTACTGAAGCGTGAGTAGTCACCTGTGTGTGCAAAAATTCGCCGAAGTTACGCCAAATCTGGAGAAAACTGTCAAGTTTGTCACTGTGCTATTTCGAAGAACTTGTCAATACATATTCGGGTCTCTCTCGCTAATTATGAATAATTAGCAAATGCGACAGTAAGGATTCTTACTCAGACATTTGCAGTGGGAACATGAGAAATAGTGGTGATGGTTTTTGAAATTATAACTTTTTGAACTTTTGAGTTGTCACAGAAATAGCTTAAATGTTTCTTCAGTAACCTAATAGTTGTCGAGCCTTTTCTTTTGGGGTATGTTATTGAGCTTCTACGTCATTAACTAGACTTATCGCATGATATTTAAGATGATGCAGTGCAATGGGTAATAATGTAGTAAAGATAATTTAGTGTGGAATTCTGTTTTCTATTTACCATTAAATACGTATATGCAATTTGTTCACTCCTTTGTCTAAATTTGATCAAATACGAATGTGTAGTGCCGTTATGGCCTTAGATAGAAGGTGATAATACGTGTCGCTGATGTGATTTGTATAGGTAGTAATATCAAATGTGTTCATTTCAGTAATTAGTGTTATACCCATTACTGTCTGATGTCAGGTTGTACTACATTGCCACAGCAACATCTTCCTCTTTTTGACAACTCGAATTTCCCAGTGATCCAATATCTCGTCTCTCGAATATTGCTTTAAAAAAAAAAAAAAAGGAGCGAATATTGGTTTAAAAAAAAGGGATCTAAAAACGTAACGCGCAAGTACTACAATCCAGATTTGAACCAAGGTGACAAAAGTGTGATATAAACATAAGTGAATTAAAAGCCTTGCTCAAGCCGGTGACTAGAGGAGCAAATTTTCTTTACTTTATTAAAACTTCTTTCAAATTGTCTTTTTAAAAGTTACGAGTTCTTTTTCACTTCATTGGGGCAACATTTTCCTTTGTCTACCCTTCAAAACCTAGAGATCAATATCTCCAGATTCTCCACTTCAATAATAACAGCTTAAAGTGTGGAATGTGTTGATATCTAGTGTTTGACGCTAGACACGTTTAAGTGGGGGCAATGTGTGGTCAACGCCTGAGGATAAAAGAATGATAAGGTATGAAAAATACAAACTTTGTTTAGGGATATGAAACCTACATTTCTATGGCATTACAATGTCATAACATCTGTTTCTCTTAAAAATTTATTTATCCAAAAATGTTAATATCAACAAGGCCTTTTTATGTTTTTACCTTTTTTTTGGGGCGGGGGGTTGGGGGTGGGAATAAAATTGGGATAACCCCATGTCATTTTTAAGTAAAAATTGTACGAATAAAATGTCAAAATGAAGATCATGATACAGGCTTTAGCATGATTAATTAAGCACGAGATAACCAAGAATGTAAAGCATATACGTAACTACAAAAGCATCAAAGAGTAAAGTGTAACTCTTTTTTTTTTTTTTTCCCTGGACATTACAAGGGAATTGTATGGGAGGAGAATAAGACTCTTGACAAAGGGTGTAAACAACTAACACGGTCTTGACCAAGTGCAACTCTTTTTTACTATGTCCACTTTTCATCAATAACCTGATCTTTCTAGCTTAATTGAGTTAGTAATAACATATATAATTTCTCACTTCAATTTAATTTTCATAGTGATCTATTTTAATCTGATTTTTCTTTTCATTTTGAGTTTAAATTAAACATTATGTCTTTAATTCAAGTAGTACTAAAAAATGTCATCTGAATTGTGTTGCAAATGCTCATGTTTCCAAATAAGAGACCGTTGAAACCACACACCCCCTCCCCCCAAAAAAAGTTCCCTCTACTCCCCTTATCCCCCTTTGTATGAAAAAAAGAAGGGGAAAAAAGGATCTTGAAATTTCGCAAATCTTCCAATTTCAATCAATTTGATTTTATAAAATTGAAGTTCCCTCTTTTTCCCCCTTTTCCTTCTGAAAAAGAATTGAAGTTCTTAGTTTCAATATTTTCCTTCTACTTATTTTTATTTACTTATTGGTGGTTATATCTTCCGATCACCAATTTTAGTAATTACATCGCAAGTTTAAATTATTATTATTTACTACAAATGTGGTCCTAACTAAAATTACTGATGTAACCACTCATCTATACATATATTGACAAGCACCACAAAAGCCAATGATAAATAAAACATGACATATATATATATTTTAATTACATATGCCACAAAAAAATACAAACGTTTACCTAATTACACTTGTTTTTCGAGAGGGAAAAAAATGTCATTGTTAGAAGCCTTTCGATCATATGAGTTCACTTAAGTTGTGTTTGCCATACTTTTCGATGAAAAATACTACTTTTCCACCTAAATTTTTACATTTGTGTTATTTGATTGGCTTTTTTTTTGTCAAAAATATTTTCCCACTTTTAGTTATTTGACCATATTTTCTAGGGGAATTGGAATTCCATATTTCTGAAATATTAGATTGTATTTTAACTTAAAAGTAAAAGAATTACAAAATAAGTACGTGTATTGATAATTTCTCATTTTCTTTTTTCCTTTTTTTGTGTGGATTTCATGCATGTCATTTCTTACCAATATTAACAAATATAAGACCTTTTAGTCATTTTTGTTTTATCTTCATATTCATGTACAAATCACTCACTGAATTTAACGCAATTTGTTTTTTGGCTTCTATCTATTAAGTACATTACTGGGACAGTTGCTTGCCTCAAAATTATTCATTGAATCATGAGTAAATTGTGTGATAGAATCTTAATTGTCAAAAGTCTCACTCTATATACCCTGTTTCCATAACTATCCTCAAACAAGCTCATCATATCACCATTGTCCATTAGGTATCATTTTTTTTTTTAATTTGCCATAATTTGATTTCACCTCAAATATAAACATATATTCAACTCAAAATTAGAACTCGTTTAGTTTTGATGAATTTAAAAAAAAAAATTGACAAATAAAAAAATACAATTTATATATATAACTCGATAATTAATAATGACTATCAAATAACAAAATTTGAAAAAACAATTGTTTCCATAGAAAATCCTAGCTATTAAACACCAAAAGATAGAAAACTATTTCTAAGTGGAAAATTAAGTCAATCAAACATATATAATTGACATTTGCCATGAAAACTATTTCTAAGAAATCCAATTACCTAATATTTATTCTTTCCATACTTGCAATCAAACATTACCAAATGAAAACTATTTCTAAGAAATCCAATTACCTAATATTTATTCTTTCCAAGCATTTCCTATACTTGCAATCAAACACTACCTTACATAATCTCAAATATATGTGAAATTTCACATATTTTTTGGCGCAAAACCAAACAAGTATATTATTCATTCATACGGTTAGGGTACTGAAATTTCACATATCTGAGATGATTAAAGAATATCTAACAGAAATATTAGGGGGAGAAAAAATCAAAGTAGGCGACAAAAAAAGGGGGAACAAAACGATTGTAATTAAGAATTGAAGTGGACCCACGGGTAACGGATAAGATGATAGGGTTACATATCTGTGAATAAGATATGGCATATTTATCAAAATTATACTTGTATTGCTGTGCATTTATAATGTGCCGCTGTTAGTAAAAGTAGTGGTGTACATATAAAAGTTAGCCTTATTTATCGTCCCTTTCCAACATAATATAAACGAATTAACAATCACAATGTAACCCCGCAGCTGGAGAACAAAGTGTCCTGTCACTGTATAACTTGCAACTGAAAAATCTATGACATGACGGGATAAATTCATGGCAGAAGCAGCAAACATTGCAATTGCACTGCCATAACTATAAGCATGCAGCAAAAGAGAGATGTTCTGATCCCACAAAATTGATCAGCAAGTTAAGGAGTCTTTTCGCTCTTTCTGGTCGACGACGGCCAGAGCATTACATTCATGACAATGGAGTTCTCTTCCCCGGCAATTTATCCCATTTGGATGTGCTTCTTTAAACTACAGAGTTAAACTTCATTGCTGCTTACATATGTAATGTCTTCCTTCGACAACTGCAGCTTTCCTTTGTCTCGTCTACTCTTTGTTCTTGCCTGATCTTGTTGCCCTCGCTTCAAGAAAAGACAGTGTATCCAAATCAAATGTTCACAATAGGAAACCAATGGACGAAATACCATTCTACATATCTCCTATACTGCAGATATATTCCTCTCAATTTCGTAATGAAATTAACAAAAAATTAGTATTTCATGTTACATGGTGCCTTTATCTTGCCTCATTGATGCATATAGCTGGTAAACCCGTATGCTCAAGATAGAATATGACACACAAAAAGGGAGAAAAACTTTAAAATAGAAAACTAATTATATTCTATGTTCAGATCAAGGATCACGTGTAAATAGAAAATAGTTTGTATTTTGGTTGGACCAATTCCATCCAGTGGACCTATTTAGTAAGGAGATGGATTTTCACCTTCCTCAAAACGTAAGTCAAATATAAATATGCTACTTCCCATTCATCTGGTGAAAGCGTACCTAAAAACACAAGCAAAATTTCAAACCCATCAACAGTTTGCTAGATGAATAAACAAGATGCTTGGCATTTCACATTAACAAAAGTCTGCAACTTAAATCTGAAATATCAAACATACTCCTGTCTTGGTTGCCATCACCCAAGGCACCAAGTCTCCTCATAAGCTCAACAAATTCTGGTTTCTTCAAGTATTCTTCCACAAATGAGTGGAAGTTTTTTACAAAGACCAGCTCCAAATCATACTGCATATTTGAAAGCATGTTAAGTTTGTGATGATCAGATTCTCCAGGCACTAATGATATACAAAAAGGTAGATACTAATACAAAGTTAAATACCAAATTGTTGAATCCGTGCTTAATTCACAATTGATTAACATCAAAATTGCTCTACTTCACTCTATGCCATTCAAAACTAGCATACAGTAAGTGAAGTATTCTAATATGTTGAAAAATCATCAAAGCTATCATGCAAGGACAGGAAAAAGGGTTCCAGGGATATTCCTTCTGGCCGATTTTTCTCTTTCAGAGTTTACTGCATGCACTAAATTTCCAAAATATATGAAAGACCATTGATTCGATGTCTGCAAAGGGAAGTAATGACCATTTTCTCTATAGATGCAATAGAAATATGGTTGGCTTTGCAAATTTTGAATATATTGTATATGTAGATTTTTGTAAAATCAATTCTTGTCTCAATTCATTTTCAAGCACACGTTATTTAAACTCTTATTTTTCACATTTCCCTGTGCCACGTTTTTAACTGCACATTCTCAAGAAACCCACTTTTCACAAAATCAATTCTCAAAACATCTACTTCACACACACCCTAAGTCTCTTGTAATTTTTCTAAAACTTACTTTTATTTTATAAAACTTTTAAGCAGACAGCAGCACAAAACTGAATTTTGAGAAAGGGCGAAGCTGAATTTAACCCTTTTTTGAATTTAACATGGTTGTCTGACCTTATTGGCTGTGGAAACTTAGTTTGTGTTTCTTCTAAAAGTCCAATTTTAGTGGCACTAGAACACATACCAACAGTATCAGAGCCAGGTCCAAATCTCATTGAAAGAATACAAATACGAAATCAGCAGAGATCGGAATGAGTAGTTGTTCTATGGAGTCCATTGGACACCACGTATGGTGTCCAATGGGTTATGTGGCAGGCTCTCATTGGACACATTGGGGTCCAGTGTGTCCAATGAGAG